>WOVY01007620.1:0-38718 GCA_013436015.1 Rhipicephalus annulatus | reverse complement strand
GGCCGCATATCAACACAGGCAGCCAGGATCTTGAACAGCTCCACCAGCGATACGATTTTCCCTCACACCATACATTGTTCCCCGCGCAGGTCGGCTCCGTAAACGGTGTTGCACTGAACCCGAACGAGTCGGCCCACATAGCAGCGCGCGCACTCACTGACCGCGCTGCTCTCGACCTGGGCGACGGCTCCAGTGCCGACGACGTGGGACATAAAGGACACACCTACTACACACAACGAAATTACCAAGTATTACTTCATGGCGAGGCTGGGCATTCCCAAAGCCACATTCAAAACTCAATAGAGCACAGGCCGTCTCGTTGCGCTTACTTCAAACCCATTCGTACTCGTCGTCAGCATACCTAAATGCAATTATCCTCACAAACTCCCCGATGCCGCCTGCGCCGCTTGCGTGCAGACTGCTACGTTAGCACACATGCTCTGGGATGGTGGGTCGCTTGGGGCCGGCTTATAGCAAAACCCGAGTGGGATGCGCTCTGCACAGCCCAGAACTTCAGGACCAAATCCTGGCCGTCCAGTGTGCCCGCGACGGGGCCTTCAGGCTAGACCGGCCGGTCCCCACGTGGGAGTAGCCGGGTGACGCATGGAAAACCTCAGCGTCTGCACTGGACCATAATAAAGTTGTTCTCACTCACTCACTCTATTTTTTAAGTTGAATGGACCCTGAAATGTTTCTGACGATTTTGTGCAAAACACATTGGGCCCGTGGACAAAGTCCAAAGGGTAATAGAGACAGATTTGAGCTCTCTGCGAAAACTGTATTACTTATTTTAATGATTTAAACCTGCGAATCACTTCAGATCGCTGCGTTTCGGCCAAACGCGTTTTCAACCGCCCATAGACCAAGCGACACGCTCTGCTCTACTGATTTTTTCTAGCGGATCTGATTGGCTGTGGAACACGCAGCATAGACTGCCGGTATCGTATTGGTGGCAGAATTTACGCTTATGTGGTCTCCCACCACGTCTTGACGCAGGCGCCGTGGAGGCGGAGCTAAGCCCCGAGCACTCGAAGAAGAGTTGAGGGGCAGTTGATGATGAAAGGCGGAGCGGAGGAGGAGGGTACTTTTTATAGCACTCGTAGCTCCTTTATAATGGGTGTTTCGATGAAACTCTGGTGCCAATTATTTGCTCCAGTAGTAGTCTAATGAAAAACAGAATGTGAAAAAAACCATTTCAGGGGACCTTTAGGAAGAGGTTTGCAGAAATAAAAAAGTCCCAAGTGCTTAAGATCGATGAAAAGACAAAAGACAACTAGCTGTTGGCAGTGAACTAACCTGCACCTTCGGATTCTGCACCCAATGCTTGCGTTCAAGGTTCATTTCCTGCCAGCGATAAGCTGTCTATTCGTCCACTGTACTTTCCTCAAATTGTTTGCCTCTTGGTGCGCTTCAACCAAACTTTCAAACATGGTCGATAGTAGACGCTGCCTGCCTCGGCATTGCAAGGCGAGAGGGGTTTGAGCATAGGAGAGGAAAGGGATTACGCATGCGCAATGATGGTGGAAATGCTGTGGGGAGAGATACCTAGAAGAGAGAGAGGGGGAGCAATCGTAGCTTAGCAACGCTACCTGCGTCGGCGTTCCGGTGAAGACCCAAGGCGTACGATTCTGCCCACCACGAGACAAGCACGCGCATGCGTGATGTCTACACCTGCCCTCTCCCCGCTGGGCAAAGTAAGCGTTGGGCATTGCGTGGGAGACGAGAGCGTGCGCTACTGCATCGTGATGACCTGGTGACTCGCGCTCAATTCGGCTTCTCACTTGTAGTGCCGAAAACATAATGTTCCCCCGAAACTAGCATCGCCAGCGGTAAGTGGCAGATGTAAATAGCTTGCCGTTTCAGCGTTGAAGTAGGTGTTCTTTCGTGGCTCATTAGCTAACACCTCCCACTCACGATGTCGGACGTTCGAGTTTACGCGCCGGATCTTTCTTGGAGAACTTCGACGCAAAAATTTTGGTATGTCTGTCGACTTGTCTATTTGTCACTCGAAATGGCTTGTCTCTTTGCCTTTTATTATTGTTTGCCTTTCTTCCCAAAACACAACCGCGCCTGCAGCGCCCACCAATAATGCTCTGCTTTCCGCGTTCACACTTGTGCGTAGTATTATTTGATTGATTGATATGTGGGGTTTAACGTCCCAAAACCATCATATGATTATGAGAGACGCCGTAATGGAAGGCTCCGGAAATTTCTACCACCTGCGGTTCTTTAACGTGCGCCCAAATCTGAGCACACGGGCCTAACAACATTTCCGCCTCCATTAGAAATGCAGCCGCCGCACCATTAAATATAAGTTTTATTCATTCCCTCCAGACGGAGACCATCGTCATTGGTTAATAATCCCAGTGACAAAGCAGATACGGGGCCTTTTTTGGATTATTTTTCTTTCTTGCGTTTTTATTTATAGATACGTATACTTACACGGTGAATGATGGCAACGCCAACGTTGGCGTTGATTCAGGCAGCAAAATTCAGCTGAGAGTGTCCATGTAATTGCTATCGCAATGAAAAATGGGCGCTGTTCCTACAAGCTCCCTTGGTACCTTGCCCTGCGTGTCTTCGTGCTAGTGGCGCAAATATTTTATATTCCTGCTTCAATCTTCAAGATACTAAATTATCTCCACGCCCTCAAAAAAGAAAAAAAAACACAACCTTATTGAAAAAAACGCCCGACGAGTTGTTCAGAGATCAGATATCCCCGCTGAGGTATCGGCCACGAGCCCTTGAACTTTGGCTGCGGCCTCGGCCCGCTGTTGGTCTTCGAGCGCATGGCTCGAAGGGCAACAAAGAAAAGAAGAAAAATGGCAGATCTCACGTACAGTGGAAATCGATCATATGCAAAGCACAAATTATAAAGGTCGATATGTCACTTTAAAATTAGTACAACGTTACGAGGTGAAGATAATTGATGCCGTGAATGACTTCCGCATCATGGTTATCATGTTTTGATGTGTCGTTTACCTTCGTCATCTATTCACGTAACGTGATAGCAAATTTATTGTATGTGGAGCTAGCGAAACGGCTGCGAGCACGCTATTAGTGTGTTATGTTGTCATGAGCTTGCTAACAGCGTTTTATGTTGTCATGCTCTCACATGACACACGTGTCAAGATTATCATGTTTGCACCAGTCATATATTTCGTCATGAACTGACGTCAAGTAACACCAAAGTTGGTATATGTGGAGCTAGCACGACGGCCACTAGCGCATCATTAAGAACCTAATTATATACTTCAATGCAGACTTGACGCACGCGCACGCTGGGCACAGCGACGCTACGTTAGCTAAACGCGAGCCCCCTATACTTTAATGCCTAGTTTACACTGAAACATCCGCTTGCTACAGCGACCGAAATTCCCCTGCCGCCGAAACACAGCGTCGTTCGCACTGGACGCGCCCCGCGCCGCCGAATATGCCATCTACTACGGGGCAAACGCGGAATGGATGCGCTGTCACCCGGTTGTTTTCGCGGCTCGCAAACGCTACTACGCTATCCAGTGGTGCATACTTCGACGATTCTCGTACGCAAGAAGCAAGAAAAGACAGTACTGCTTACTTTGCTGGCAAGTGGCTGTGTTGTAATGCACGAAGAGCAGAAAAACCACCGACGCCAGCGGCGTTGGTGGGTTCGTTTTGCTTTGCAAGACCACAACAAGCTCGATCACGCCCACAGCAAGCTCGGTCACCTCTTTCACGAAATACGGAGGCGAAGTAGGCACAGAGAAGGTTAAACTCCCGTTGGTTTCAACATTCAGTTACGTGCACTGCAGCATAACAAGTGAGTAGGGCTTGGCCACCATTTTTCAAAATTCCTTGACTAGCGCTCCTATTGGTCCGCGGTGACCGATTCGGCGGCAGACGCCGCAAAAATCGGTCCGAGAGCGATCGGCGCGGAAAGGGCCCTTTCGGCGGATCTCGCCGCCGCCGAACCGGATTCGGAGCACTTTCGGCGGCCGGAATGCTCAGTGTGAACGCGGCCTTACTGCGAATTCCAGTGCTTTGAAGTGTTTTGACGAAGCTCGCACACCGCATCAGTTCAAGCGTGGTGCGACAGCTTGACAAGCAAGCGGCATAGCAAACTTTTGATGTGCTGGGTTCACCGTACTTTAGAGTGGCTTCCTCTCCGGTGAACCTTTGCTGCCCTAGCCGAAATTTACGACGAAGCACACCTCCGTTAGACAACCATCTGTACCAATGAGAATGTAAGTTCTCCTGTGTTTTTTTGTTTTTTTTCCTGCTTCGGTCAGATTACTATTAAACACAGTTTAAGAAAAGCACAACCACAATACATTGGGCGCAATGAATGTGCTGTTGTAGCTACAACGCGTGAAACATAGCTTCTTTATATAGTGTCTATGCACCTCACAATACCAATGAACAACCAAGTACACATTTAGGGGATCAAGCAGATAATCATGCTCTGTGAAACCTGCATGTACGCAAAAGTGCGTCGAGTGTCGTATGAAAACGCAAACATATGAAATATAAATGCAGCAGATACATAATGAGATTGTTTTTTTTAATTTAACCCCATTCCTACCCCCCGAAAAAGAATTGCTGGCTATGGCACTGATTAGTGCAATTAGATAATGAAATTCTATACCCATTTGCCAGGTCAGCTGCCCAAGTGCCTGAGCCAAACATGTGTCAAAATAGTCAAAGCTTAATACTTGAACCATGTCTGTTCTTGAACGCGAGACATATAATTGAATGTGTGCACAGCTAGAATTAAAAAAAAATGCGACTTTTGTATCCTAGCTATTACGTTTTTCTGATATTATTTCTTGGCTCTTTTGTGCAGGGGACCAGCTGCCGACAGAAAAACACAGAGAAAAGGCCTCCTAGAATCTGCCGTATTATCAATGCATTGCAGAGTTTGCTCAACTGTATACAAAAGCACAAAAACAGCAGTGAATGCGTGCAGCTACACTGCATTAGGCGCGCTAAGGTGTCTACTTCCTTAATCTTATTTATGATGTCCTCCGAGCTTGTACTTTATCTTTACAGTGTGTAGGTTGCATATGTTTGATTGATGAACACTTTTCATTTTCATTCTTATGTTTGCCACGTTGCTCCTCATCAGCCACATGTAGTAAAGGTCCATTTGCCATTCACAACTTCTGTTTTGTTCATTTATTAATACATAATTATCGTCGTGTTTGTCTTTTCATGATGAGAAAGGACTGCAAAAACCACTTCTCCTATTCTATAGGAAAGCAGTTTTAGGAAAATAAACTTGTTTTATATAAAGCAGCAACACTCCTCTTCCACGGAACTGAGATGGCATGGTTACAACTGGTAGACTTGCTAATGATGCAGCAATAGCCGATATTTTATTTACAGGGTTCTGACCAGATGTATCCGCGATGACTGCAATACTCTTGAGCATTTTCACCGCTTTGTTGCACTGGTCTTGAATAAATCAGCAGAATAATATACGCTGCTCTTGACGACACTTTCTCGAAGGTTGAGAGAACCCACAGGATAGTTTTTAAAACAGAACAGCGCCAAAAGTCAGACGCGGCTTCAATTTTAGGATTTCCAACAAAATAAAACATCCCCTATAATTTATGTTGTGCCGGGGCTTTGGAATGCAGCACAGACACCACGATCCTTTTCAAGAGGTATTTACAGTAGCTATATTGCAAATAAAATTCAAAACATTAGTGCGAAGGTCATTCATGCACTAACGATTGTGCTTCTGAGCATGCAGATGAAGGAGACGGGAAAAAATTTAAGACGCTGCCGCTGTGTGAACTTGGAGACGGAAGCTACACAAATTTAAAGGTTACTTCTATGCGAATCTGTCAAATTAGACGCATCCACAAATGCAGGGCAAATAGAAAAACAATGCAAAAACAATAACTTATTCCTTGGAAGTTTAAAATGTTAAAGTTGACACCCCCCCACACACACACATACACCAGTCCCTGTAAACCGACCATATGTGTTACTAAATGAAGAAAACAACTTTAAAATGTATTTTTCGCCAATAGTGAAAGAAAGGCACACGATCGCTTTTCTTAACTTGCGTAGTAGTCTAATTCGAACGCTCAGCCACGAGTATAACATGCCTAGCTTTTGACGCTACCCTGGTATAACCTTGAATATCAGTTGCGAGCAAAGTCTTTCAAGTTTCCTATAATACGCAGAGGAACAACTACGAAAGCGCCACGGTGAAATTCGCAGTAAATGAGAAAAAATAAACATTGCACAGGCCCCTGAAATTAGGAACTGTGCACGTACTTCCGTAGCGAGAACAAATTTACGTACGAGTAATTCTTATACATAATGCAGTGGTGAATGCTAAAAGCACGCCAACATACTGTGATATATAGCAAAAAATACTCATTCCACCGCGTTATACATTCGGTGGCTACATTAGTGGTCAGAAGGCTCTCAGTAAAGCGAAAGTAAACAAAGCAACAAACCATCTATTGCTTTTCCTGTCATCACTCACCTAGTTTGTTAGTCACCCCGAAGAAAGTAGGCTCTCAAACGACACACACGCAAACACTACCGTAAATATAAACTGCAATTAATAGACGCATACAAGACAAATAAACTAAAGAGGTATACCTGCTTATAAACTAAGCAGGTATACCTGCTGCTGAACGTGTCTATAGACACGTTCAGCAGCAGACGAAATGCTATCAACTGTTCGTTCAGCTGCCTGGGTTCGACTGTTGCCAGACTTGAAGGAGGGTTTCGCTTACTCTATCAGCACAAGGCTTAGGGAAACAACACTACCACTCTAAATGCACGTATTGTGCTGTAATGTCAATTGAGAAAAAAAGATAACTACAAAAGGCGTTCTCCTAATGTACATGGATAGGCAATTCTTAACCACAATTGCGAATACTCTCGTTATCAGGCGCTTTTCTCGGCGCATGCAGTTCACTCAAGTGAAGGGAGCATTTGCAAGGCCTCCCTTGGTGGATGAAGTGTGGAGGAGCGTTCATGAAACGCAGCGGCCCCTTGAGTGGAGGAGCACGCTCCACCTTGACTTCGTCAAGTCGAGGGGAGCCCTTGAGTGAAGGAGCGTTTGTGAATACGGGCCTGTGTCTCCCTATTTTCATGACAGAGGGATGCCGGACGCACTGAAGTGCGCATGCGTCAAAGCGATGCAGCGAGGCACGTGCGTGTGAGTATATGGCAGGACTGGCGCCTGGCGCGGTAACGCCGGCGTGACGCGACGAAATGAACGCCGGCGAGCACGTGCACCATGTCACGTCGAAATGTATTGGCGTCTTGACTGTGGAATGTAGTCATGTTCTTACATGACACGCATCTTATGAATATCGTCTTTGCACCATTCGCATACCGTCGTCATCGCTTGACGTCGCGTAATACGAAATTTGGCATATGTGAATTGTGGCATGTAGTCATGTTGTAAAATGACATGCATGTCGTAACTATCTTGTTGTACGTGTCATTTACGTTTGTCGTCCGTTCGCCTCACGTAATACCGAGTTTGGTACATGTGAAGGTAGCGAAGCGGGCGTGAGCGCATCACGAGCGTAACACGTATTCATGTTGTTACTGACACGCACCTCATGTTTATCGTGTTTCGACCAGTATATATCTTCGCCATTCATTCACGTCCCGTAATACCAAATTTGGTATAAGGGAAGCTAGCGAAACGGCCGCCAGCGCATCATGAGTGTGGCATGTAGTCTTGTTGTTACATGACACGCATCCAATGATTATCATCTTTGCACCAGTCACATACCTTTGTCATCCATTCACGTACCGTAATACCAAATTTGGTATATGTGACGCTAGCGAAAGCGCCGCGAACGTATTTTGAGTGTGACACGTAGTCGTGTTGTTACATGACACGCATGTCATGACTTTCATGTTAGGGTCTGTCGCTTGTGTTCGCCATACAATCATGTCATACCATACCCGTTTTCCAACGTGCCATGTGAACGAAACTACCGCAAGAGCTGCAGGACTATGAAATGTGAATCATGACGTTTATGACATACACGCCATGATTTTCATGTCACGACTAATCAAATATGTTCTTCATATAGTCATGTTATGCCACACCAAGCCTCGTATCGATACCATTATCGGAATGACCAGGAGAGCTAAATTCGTAGGCGGATAGATAGCTAGATAGCTAGCTAGCTAGCTAGCTAGCTAGATAGATAGATAGATAGATAGATAGATAGATAGATAGATAGATAATAGATAGATAGATAGATAGATAGATAGATACGCTCAAAGTCGCCGAAGTTCGCTAAGAATTGCTTCGCATTTGAAACGGGTAGCCACGGCTGATATGCCTTACTTAGTTGTACGGCTTGGCGGAGCCGAAACCGGCGGCTCGTGATTCTTGATAACCTTTAAAAAAAGTGCATTCTGTGTGTGTCCATATGTGGAATTAGAAAAAAAATGAATCACAACAACACCACCTTTAATTACACCTGAAATTAAAGGTTATGATTTCAAAGAGATGAAGAACTGGACCTCTGACGAATGTGCGTCACTGCTCGATGTAGTGGAGCGCAAACTTCACACACATAATAAAAGGCTCCGCCGCTCTTCGCACCAAGCAGCCATAGTGCCGACAAAGTAAACTCTGATGCGAAAGGAAACTTTCGTTCTGCTTGCCTTGTTGTTCGGGCTTGTTGTCGGTGAGTCGCTATACTCAATTAAAGTATTGTATTTTATAGAAGAGTGTACACGTTAAATCAGTCGTGGAGCTTTAAGGAATGTAGTTGGTGTTTAAAGATGGCGACTTCACAACACATTTTAGAATGCTTGAGATGTACGATTTCAAGGTATGAAGCGAATGTACAAAAGGATTGCATATAAGATCGTGCTTGGCACAACAACTAATAGAAGAAAATTTAAGAAGACTTCTAACAAATTCTCTCCTGAGAATATTGTAGTATGTTAGTAGCGACAGCACATAAACATTACTATGAAAGGCGTTAACACGTAGGTTTATTGCTTACTGTATTTCTCTGGTATAAACTCACAACATAATTGATGCTATGGGCACAATGTTGCGCACGTTAAAACTTGACTGTATCTGGCTTGAGTAAATAAAATCATCCTTTAGATCTATTTTTGAACAAAAATTTTTTTTCAGTGAAAAAAGAGAAATAATGGCTACATAATGCAATAGTACCCCAAACGTTTCATATATTTAGCACCGGAAAGTGCGAAACTCCACGAGAAGTAAGTTTTAGCACATAAAAAAATCGTTGCCGCATGGATATGAAGAATGAGTGGTGTGGTAAAGAGGAAGAAGTGCAAATCCAGTGAAGCTCCCATGGTTCACTGGTTCTTCGTAACATGGAAACAATGGTTAATTAGGAGGGACATTGTTCCTTCCATGGTTCTTCACATGTTCCTCTAACAGCACCCGTTGACCCGACGCGCGGAATCACTGTTCGCTTCTCAAATCCTTTTGTTAACGCCATGAATGCTGTATAACAAAAGAGCCCCACTGTGCTCTGAAATGTTTGCAATAATCAACGCAGTTGAGCCTAAAGAAACGTAGTTTGACATTGCAGCGGCGTACAGCATACAAGGAATCATGCGGCGTGCGATGTCAAAACACATCGCCAACAACACTACCAAGGGACACTACTCGCTCCTGGCGCCCGGCTGATACGCACAGGTGCGCACGAAACTTCTCGGGCGTTGTTTACGTCGATACAACGTTTTCTAGAGTATAACACGCGTTATAATAAACAACCGCGCTCCTGCTAGAAGCCACAGTAAAATAAAAACTAATAGCTATTTTTAATGGCCTAGCAGGATCACTTCTAACTGCTCTGAAGGTGCTCTTGCGAGTTACAGCGCCTTCAAGTGGTCAGTTAGAAGCGGAGGCGTTGAGTTTCATTGGTCGAGTGAGAGCACTTTTCTGGCGTGGAGGGCAGGCGAGAGGAGTTCAGCTATTCTCGCGGTGTCCGATTCTTGGACATGTTCCATTCAGCCTCTCCTGATTGGCTGGAGCACGCCACCGCAACGTCATTTTGACACCACCCAGCTCTCAAAGCTCTCGACACAAATTAGAATGATGGAATGCGCTTCACCACAGTGAGGGCTTCCCCCAGAGATTTACTTTTGGACGCACATCTCAGAGGCCATGCATAGACTCTTATCACGTTAGCCCTCGAATTAAGCTTTTGCTGGGGCGCACTCATGGTGCCCCTAAAAGGTCTTTACGCATTCTGTGCATCGTTCTTCAAATGTCTTAACACGTGCATATGCATGATCGCCAAGTTTCTTTAAGAGCCCTGTTAGTCTTCATTTTATACACTTAGTTTCCTTTTACGCTGGAGGTGATCTAGCATATCAGTGCGCCGATTGTGGTCAGCATGTCATGAAGTCACGAATCACTTTTTTTTGCGTAACTGAAAACGCTCCGGTGAATCGGACACCGCGAGAATAGCTCCCCTGATCTTGGTGTTCCGCCGCGAGCGGCGAAGCGAGCGCGGAGGAAGTCGCATGACCTTGCTGACGTCACTTCTACTTTTGTGTCGGAGAGGTGCTGTGCCCGGACAGTGCAAGCGTCCAGTGTTAGGGACATTTAGCTGACCGTATTTTGTCTCTCACTCCACTCAGCCAGTCGGTGGTTGCACCACTGCGCATGCGCTATACGGTCAGGCGCTGAGCGTGTGAGTGAACCATCGTAGTGAGCACTGACCTCCGTTAAAAAGGCTGGCCAACGCATTCCCGCTCTCCCATGTGGGCGCTTGTGAAGCCACCGGAAGGTCCCTTCGGTGTCCCAGAAGCTTGCGTCTTCTGATAGTTTAAAACGCGAGATTCAAATATGATCTGGTGGCAGTTGTTGTGATCGTAATTTTTGCGTTTTCTCTTGATATTATAACAATCACGCGGCCATCCAACGTTATACAGAAAATGACAAACGCCGTACCGACGCTGTCAGAATACGGCGGGCTGCTGTAATCTACAATTAGTGCATGCAACAAACCCTACGGTTAGGCATCATTTGGAACGCCAACTAACGCTACACGAAAAATGACGGACGCCGTAGAAACGCTGTCTTAATGTGGCGCAGCGCTGTTACGTACAACGTTTCAATTACTCACTAGTGAGATGACAGAAAAAAAAATTGTGATGGCAGGTTTTTGCAAAAAAAGAGAAAAAGGAATGAACTGAATGGTTGCCAGAAGCGCTAAACTTTGTCTTTTGTCAGCGATCCGGTGAAAGAAAATAACGTTGCGACGGCATCGTTTCGAAGATGAGTTTTTGGTACCGAGTGGTCAGAACATGACCCTGCCAAACGGTCACTGCGATGCCTCCTTCCTGAAGACGGCGTTCAGGCGTCCCTCTTTAAGTTACTGATCAACTTCTTGTATATTTGAGCCCACGAGCATGAGAAACTGCATAACAATAAGACAAACACGTTCAACACGCCTCGGTGAAAAAAAAAGTAGTCAACTACCACAATTACTTCGCAGAATGCGTGAGATAAATGTAATTTTGAGGTATTTATGCATAAAATGTCTTCATGATGCCTTTTGCGACCGATTCGTGAGTTTCACGGCTCTATACAGGCCAGCATTTTCTTAAAAAGATGAGAAAAGCACTCGCGCCCGGAGAAGACGACGGTTCATGGCAGTGGCTTCCGGGACACCAACGGCGCCTTCCGGTGGCTTTAATAGCGCGCGCTCAATGCGTCATCCAGCTCCGCCTCATATAAATTGGAGGTCAATGAGAAAGACTATCACCTTTAGAAACTGACTGCTCACTCTGCACAGTCTCATCGTTCGCGTCTTTCGACCCGCTCATGTCCCTGTAGGGTTCCCAGAACCACTACAAACAGCGCCGGCAGCAAACCAATCTCAGTGCTGCTGTGAAACACCAGTGCTTTTGTGGAAGGAGGATTGTGGGGTGCAGGAGAATAGGAAACAAGGAAGATCACAGGAACACGTGCACCTCAATTGTATGCGCCTCCAAGAAAGAGACGCGATGGCGTGCGCAGTAAAATCACTATCTCATCTGTCCGGTCACGCTGCAAAAACGTTCACTGGCTACTCCTTATATATATAGGCACTGGATCTTGGCATCGTGGGACATTTCTCATGTGCGTTGTTGAATAATGAAAATTTGCAGCTTGCGCGTTCACTAAAAAGGGAGTTTGGGTCTCTTTGTCCAAGCGTCGTATTTTGTCTCCTATTGCAAATAAGCAGCAATTGACAAGTTCCAGCAGGAAACACCAGTCGACCACTGCGTACTTTTTGCCTCCCCAGGTTTCTATTTTGCGCAACGCCGCGAAGAGTGACAGCGTCAACGCCGCTGTCAGTACAAGCGTTAGCGGCTGTTGCTTCGTAGTGGGAGATGGTTTAATCTTTTCCCTGTTTCGTGCCTCAAGTTATGATGCCTTTGTTTTTGTGCCAAGCTCGGTCAGAGGTGAGTTGCGTTGAACTTGTTCTCCAGTGGCTATAAGTCACTGAAATATCAGAGGACTGCCTTGCGAGTAGTGAAGTAGTAGATTCCACTCCCGCACTACCAAGTGATGTGCGCTTGACATTATTGCCACAGTAAACACAGACTGTAATTGCAGAGAACGATATCGTGAAGGACACGTTTCGACAGGTAAATTTTTCCCATGCGCATTGAAAGGTTTGCATCGCAAGCATGGAAGCGCTGAATAAAAAGCGTAACAGCGAGGAGCAGAAAGAAAGGCTGGATCACACGTTCCGTGCTGTCACCTCTTTCTTTCAGCACTTCTGAGCTTGCGCTGCAAACTCTTTCGATATGCACATTAGCCTACTAGCCCAAATAGCCGTTCTTCTTTTGCCCATGCACTGAAGGAAGTCATGTCTTGCAGGCTTAAAAAACATCAATTTTCTGAATAAGTGTGACATTGAAAGAGAATTTCCCACCACTTTTCCGCATGGCCCCTACAGTTGTCAATGTTCCTCGTCACGATCACACCCGTGGGCACCACTTTGTTATCTGACAAATTTACATACCTGCTATTTAAGTGTTAACCTGCTTATTAAAGTGTTAAATAAGTGTGTGCGCGAATACAGAAACCTAAATTTGCATGTAGCACACAGAATCCTTATTTTCTTTTCTATTTAACAAGTCAAAAGAGTGCTTTGTCTGCAATATAGAATACAGCTGTGCAGATTGGTAAGACGCCTTTTGTAAATCTTAAGGCCAGAGAAAGCGGTATGGCTATTTTCCCAACAATTATTACAATAGTTGTGGTAAAGGTATTTTATTTTTTGGAGCAATTCTTTTTTACTTCCTTGTTGTTGCTGACATTTTTATATTCCCTGTATTTTACAGGAGGAGGGCAACAACGCAAACAAAAGAGTGAGGAAGTGTTTTAGCCTTTTGAAACCATTATCTAAGCATTGTGAATTCAGTAGAATATTTGTAATCTATATCAATTTGTATACAGCTCTCCCGAAATTATGTCAATGTTGTAAAGCACCTACGTACAAAAGGTAGAGATCGTCAAAGTGACTGGCTTATGCAAGATGAACTAGGCGACATATGCTTTCACTGTCTTAATGAGGCAAATGCGAGGAACCACTAAAGTAACAGCTCGCCAATTCGACAGTAAGCGAAGATATTATTACGGCACGGTACACAGAGAAACGACGTTACTGCTAAGATATATTTCGCCAAGCCTAAGCCCATATGGCAAGCCAGAGCGTGCCCCACATCACAGAATCGCGTCGGCTTTCTCGCTGTCTGTCTTGATTCTTCAGCGTAATGTAGTCTCTTAACATGACCACCATGTGCAGAAGCACCGTCTCGGTGCTTTCTAGGATGTTGCGGAGTGGTAGAGCTTAAGTCGGGAGACATGAACAGTGTCTGTAGACATTGGAGATGATGACTTCAGCGGGGCTATCTCGTAGGTAATGTCGGTCACCAGGCGCAAGACGTGGTAGGGTCCTGAGTACCGGGAAAGCAGCTTGTCAGAGAGACCAACATGCCGAGTCGGTGCCACAACAACACAAGGGAACCCGGGACAAAGGAGACGTCATCATGATGTGTGTCGTAACGTTGCTTCGGTTGCTCTTGCGAAGCTAAGAGGCGCTTCCGAGCAACTTCTCGTGCTTTGTGAGCTCTGGTGATAGTGTCACGGGCGTATTCATTCGGCGAATCGACAGCTGCCCGAAAGATGGTGTCGAAAGGTAGAGTTGGGTTGCGGCCAAATAAGCGGTAGATTGGTGAAAACCCAGCGGTGTTGTGGCGTGAGCAATTGTATGCAAATGTGACAAATGACAATGCCACGTCCCAGTCTAGGTGGTCAGAGGAGAAATACATAGAGAGCATGTCAGTTAAAGTCTGGTTAAATCGTTCGGTAAAACCATCAGTACTAAATTTATGTTTGCTTTCGCAAGAGCGAAGCAGGTCATCAATAACTCAATAGAGGAAATAGCGTCCACGATCTGTGAGGAGTTGGCATGGAGCACCATGATGGAGGATGACATCGTACAGAAGAAAATCGGCAACATCTGTGGCACAGCTGGTTAGCAAAGCCCGCGTGATGGCATACCGGGTTGTATGATCCGTAGCGACAGCTATCCATTTGTTTCCAGAGGTAGACTTATGGAACGGGCCTAGGAGATCAAGAACAACTCGAAACAAGTGGTCAACAGGAATATCAAGTGGCTGGAGGAGTCCGGCAGGACTCATAGGGGGTTTTTCCGACGTCGGCACTGGTCGCATGCAACGACGTAGCGGTGCACGGAGCGATAAAGCCTGGGCCAGTAAAATCGAGGCTGTACGCGGTCGTAAGTCCGAGAGAGACAAAGGTGACCGGTGGTGGGGGCGTCATGGAGCTGGGCGATAACACTCGAACTTAGGTGGGAAGGCACCACAAGGAGCAGTGCGCGCCCATTTGTGGTGACATTGGAGTGGTACAAGGTGCCCTCTTTAAGTACAAACAGTCGAGTAGACGGATGGGGCGTTGGAGAGTTCAGCTTCTCAATAATGTCACGCAAGACGGGATCTCGGCGATGTTCATCACAGATGTTGCTCAAAGCGGAAAGAGAGAGAGCACACACGGCGGCGCTTCGTCTAAAGTCTCAGGAGGGTCCACTGTATGGCGGGACAAGCAGTCAGCGTCATGGTGTAAACGGCCAGATTTGTAAGACACTGAGCAGTCATATTCTTGGAGCCGTAGTGCCCAGCGACCAAAACGCCCAGTGGGATCCTTAAACGACGAGAGCCAGCAGAGGGCGTGGTGATCAGTTGTGACAGGGAAACGACGACCATGTAAGTAGGGCCGAAATTTGCCAACCGCCCAAACTAGAGCAAGGCATTCCCATTCAGTGATAGAGTAGTTCCGCTCGGCCGCAGAGAGCAGACAGCTGGCATATGCAATAATGCGGGCGCAGCCGCTTTGATGCTGGGCCAAAACAGCACCGATTCCATGGCCGCTGGCATCAGTGCGGACTTCTGTTGGGGCAGAGAAGTCAAAATGGGCCAGAATAGGTGGTGTTGTGAGCAACGCGATGAGATTGGAGAACACCGAAGCCTGCGCAGCACCCCAAGAGAATGAAACATCCTTCTTCAGCAAGTCCGTAAGAGGTCGGGCCACGTCTGAAAAATTGTTTACAAAACGTCGAAAGTAAGAACATAGACCTAAAAAGCTTTTGAATTCCTTAGTGCTGGTCGGGACGGGGAAGTTTTGCACAGCTCGAACTTTGTCAGCATTACGGCGTACGCCAGAGGAGTCCACAAGATGGCCTAACATGGTTATTTGTTGGCGTTTGAAGTGGCACTTCGATGAGTTCAGTTGCAGTCCTGCGTTACGAAAAACAGAAAGGATGGAGGAAGGGCGGTCGAGGTGTGTTTCAAAGGTCAGGGAAAACACAATGACGTTGTCGAGGTAACATAGGCAAATTGACCACTTGAACCCGTGCAAGAGAGTGTCCATCATTCGTTCGAAGGTGGCTGGGGCATTGCATAATCCGAACGACATGACCTTAAACTGGTATAGACCATCAAGAGTCACAAAAGCAGTCTTCTCGCGGTCCATGTCGTCGACAGCAAATCACCAGTATCCTGAGCGAAGGTCGATGGAGGAAAAATACTTAGCGCCATGAAGGCGATCCAGGGCGTCGTCAATGCGCGGTAGCGGGTAGACGTCTTTCTTAGTGATCCGGTTCAGATGTCGGTAGTCGACGCAGAATCGCTAACTGTTGTCCTTTTTCTTTACAAGAACAACAGGGGAAGCCCATGGACTGAAAGATGGCTCAACTAATTCTTTGGCGAGTATCTTCTCGACTTCCTTTTGAATGATCTGACGCTCCGCAGAAGAAACGCTATACGGCCGTCGATGTACCGGATATGCATCGCTAGTGTTAATGCGGTGCTTCACAATGCTGGTGACCTAGCAGACGGTCACAGAAGTCGAATACGTCAAAGTACGATTCCAGGACGTGACGGAGCACGTCAGTTTGATGCGGCAAAAGGTCCACCGCAATCATTTTTTGCACATTAGAAAATGGACTCTCTGTCGAAGAACATGCTTGCGTGCAGTTGGGGCGACGCACATAATTGGGGTACAAAGCTGAGATGACGCAATCCTCAGAAGGTGTCAGCGTGGCGAGGGCTATTCCACACGGAAGCACTTGCGGACACAGAGCAAAGTTCAGCAAAGGGATGCAAGCACGGTTTTCCCGTAACGTAGTAATAGTGTGCGGAAAACTAACACTGCGAGTCAGAAGAACGGATGTAATGGGCGTGAGCAGGTAGTCTCCATCAGGTATAGGTGGCGACGCTGTTACGGCAATGCAGGTAACTGTTTGCGGTGACAAATGGACATGTTCATAAGAGCAGAGATGAACTTGGGGCGGACTGGGCGTATTAGGCGTACAGGGCAGGTCAAGTTGCACCGTGCTAGCTGAACAGTCAATGAGGGCCGAATGGGCGGACAAAAAGTCTAGACCGAAGATAACATCATTGGTGCAGTTGGTGAGAACAGTGAAGAGGACAGAGGTTTGATGTCCGGCTATAGTAACGCGTGCTGTGTAAGACACCAACGATGGCAGTTGCACTGCCATCAGCAACACGAACACATCGTGAAGGGGCTGGAGTCAGGACTTTCTTTAAGCGGTCACGAATGTGCGAGCTCATAACAGAAATTTGGGCGCCTGTGTCGACAAAAGCTTCAACAGGTAAACCATCTACTTTTACCTCAATCTAGTTCTGGTTGGTCGGGAGGGTCAACAGAGGAATTTTAGGGCAAGTTGTAGCAGCAGCGTCACCTCCAGGAGCTGCACCAGTTAGTTTCCTGAAGGAAATCGTCGGGCGAAGGACGGGGATGGGGAACGGGGTGGCGGGGGAGACCACGAGAATCTACGTCGTGGTGAAGGCGAGCGGCTGTACTGGGCATTGGTCGTGGCGGTCATGTCGTAATGAGCTGAGTCATCACGGCGGGTCGGTTCTTGGCCAGAAGGGCGGGCTGATGTGTCGAAGTTCGTGAAGTTAGGGTTTGTGCGTGAGGGCGAGATCCACGTGCTTCGGTAATGACGCGCAATGGGTCCCACTCGTTCGCAACGGAAGCAAATTGGCCTGTCGTCAGGCGTCCTCCATGCGTATAGATCTCAGTTACGTGGTGCAGGACGCCGGTAGTGCTGACGTGTGTGCAAGGTAGGCGGATGGACATCGGGTCGGTGCACAGAACAAATCGTCTGAAGGCCCGCGTTTGCCAATTCTTGGCGCACAGCGCTCTGTGTGAGGGATATAGTGGGCTGAGGATCGTTCAGCGTCAGGACCCTCAATGGTGCTGGTGACATCGCTTCGATTTCGCGTCGAACGACCCTCGTAATGTCAGCAGAGGGTAGATTGGGCTGGGTCTTAAAATGGAGGTCCTCACATGTTGATGTTGTTGTGGTGTTAGGAAGACGGGTGAAGTGGTGGGCAATGCGACGGCTTTTAGCCTCTTGTAAGTGTCGGCACTCCTTAATGACGTCTTGGACGTCGAACAGCCTTTAAATACAAGAAGGCTAAAGGCATCATCAGCGATGCCCCTGAGTACGTGTGCAACCTTGTCGGCTTCGGTCATGGTGTTATCAGCTTTATGGCAGAGGGTTAGGACATCTAGAATTTAGGCCAGGTAAGACTCCGTGGATGTCTTGACACAGTTACCAAGGTCTTTCTTAGCGGCATGCCTGCACCTAGCAGATCGGCCGAACAACTCGCGCAACTTCGTCTTACAGACGTCCCAGCTGGTGAGCTCTTCCGCATTGTTGTTGAACCATGCCTTGGCCGTACCTTTCAAGTAAAAGATAAGGTTTGCGAGCATCATGGTTGGGTCACATCTGTGGTTTTCACTCACGAGCTCGAAGAGCTGAAGCCACTCATCGTCTTCACCGCCAGTGTCCAAAAAGTTGCCAGGATCGCGGGGTAGAGTGGTCACAATGACCACATGTGAGGTGGGCGCCGTTGATGCGCAAGGCGTGGCTGTTGGCGCAGCATCCCTGTCGGTAGACATGTTAGAAGGGGTAACTTGGCGTCCACTGCGAAGCTCCGTCGTGCTTTGCTACCCCGCACCTCCACAAAAATGTTACGGGAGGGTACACAGGGAAACGGGGTTACAGCTAAGATATATTTCGCCAAGCCTAAGCCGAGATGGCAAGCCAGAGCGTTCTCCACATCATAGAATCACGTGTTCTTTCTCGCTGTCTGTCTTGATTCTTCAGCGTGATGTAGTCTCGTAACAATATATATCCAGGAAAACACGTTGTGTGCTTGTGCACAGAACAAGTAATTTTGAAAGCCTAATTAACTTGCCCCACTCGCAATTTTGCTTCGTTAACTTTGCTAAAAAGAGTTTTATGCTGGGATCCACCACGGCTACGCTGACAGATTTCAGTCTCAGATATCACGTCTCAAAATCTATTTTATAGCAGATGTTGCCAGTTGGCGACCTGATGAAGTTATATATGCTTGTGAATATACCAACGAACGTCATTAAATAATAAGTATTTATGTATAATAACTTTTCATTCATATCAATAACACAATAGGCGTACACTAATATATGACACGCTTTTTAGTGCTAAAGGGATGTGGCCCAAAGGACCATGGAGACAGAAGAGGTACCGTGAAAGTTTTTTGCTTTCAACTTTTTTAGTCTTAAGCGCAAGTTCACACCTGCTTCTCTCTGTTTCCTTTTCAGTTTCTTTTCCCGTTCGCTGTACACCTAAGAAAATGAAGTATTTGGAAAGCAGTTCTGTCCCACAACAATAATAATTTGACCTGATTGCATTTCCTTTCTTGGAAACCCGCACTAGCCACTCTCAATTCGGAAATGATATGTGGCATTGATAACGTGCGCGCCGTTGGCGACTGCGAACTACCAGAACCATGGTGATAACGCGAGCAAAGTAGTCGGAGTAGATGAGGAATATGGTTGCGTAGCAGAAACACTCCCCACATACTCGATTTTCTTAGGGTCTTGTGTAGGGTTGCAAACCATACGCGATTTTGTTTAATCTCTCTGCCTTGTGTTATCTCATTTCTCTCTCCTCTTGACGGCTTCTTCGAACGTGGAAGTACATCTATTTCACCTGCAATGCACAACAGGTCACCTATTTTAAACTTTAGCTACTGACCCTGAGAAGCATCTGAGTTTAAAAACTCTGCTTGCTGAGTGTCCCCTGTGGGAACATACACTTTCACTTGCGTGACTGTGGCACACTCCCCCCTTTTCTCCTCTGCGTCGCATCACTCCTCTTGGCTGCAGCTTTCCTCTACCGCGCAATTGCTATGTATATTATACATGGCAAGGCTGTGCTTTCACCACCCGTCCAGTTCCTTTTGATCCTCCTCAGCCTAATTTACTCTTTCCATCTTCTTGCTGTACGGTATCATACATATCTATGCTTAGCTATGCCACATGCCTTGTTGCGACGGGGAGAACTAGTTCGAAACTGGCGCCATTCAAGTATCAGGGCGAAGATGAGCAGAGGAGCCAGGGCTGAATACAGGGACGTTCATTTACGTTATTTTACATGCTGAAGGTAGCGAGATACAATGAGAATCAAGGAAACATAATCGAAACGCGTTGCGCTTGCTCTTCAAAGCCTGAGCCTTCCCAGGATTCACTGCAGGAAAAAAAGAAACTGAGTCCAAGACACTCCAATAAAATGGTCGTCATCTCTGCTTCCGAAGAGGAGAAGCCAAATACCCCCTTTTTCTCAACGTAAGAAAGAGAGAAGATACAGGCCCAGTTCACCCTACGGTGAAAGAGAAGTGCGGCACTATGCAATTCGCAATAATACAGCACGACACAGTGCAATGTAGTCTCGTTGGGTCCTACGCTGCAGAGCTGACTCATCGATGTGGCATTGGTGCTGGTAGGGCCGTGGTGTGCGGGAAGCGAAGATGTGAAAACACCAAAGAACGTGGGAAGCGTCTTCGAAAGCAGATCCCTGACGATCAGCTCGTTGTCAGGTGTACTTGGACGAACCAAGCAGCGCGGAGGTGACCCCGGCTCTGGCTGCAAATAGCCCTTTCAAAATAACCCGTCGGTATGACGTGTCCAGAGGAATTTCGGTGAGGCGAACCGACAGCCCTGAAGAACTCGCAGTATGACTGCTGTGTTGTCGCTGATTCTGAACAATTCAGGGAGTGCTGCAAAGCCAGAACAAATCTGGGCAGATCTAGTCATAACTATCCCACGCTCCCAAGCGGTGTCAAGACATGCAGGCTGATCACAACGCCACAGACTGCGGACTTCACCAACATCACGATTCCCTGGCAAGGTGCAAAAATCAGTTGCTAACAGAAAGTCTTTGGTCACATCTTGGTGGATTGTTGTGCAGCATTTCGAAACTAACGAGGCTCAGTTTAGGTATACCACCTACTTTGTCGTGTTCTCCAATGGTGGCTCAGCATTACAGTCTAGAAATAGATCCTCGAAGTTATTTTCACATTTGTCGAGATCAGCAAATGTTTATTCCGCAAAAGTTGCTCAAATCATGGTTATTCGGGGAGCTCTCCAGGTCTGGATCAATGGCCTCTTTGAAAAAATGAATTTTCCTGTTACATAAAAAAAATTGAGGTGCCATGCTGGCAGAGCTGATCGGAAACGACAGATCGACATTCTTTTATACGAGCTACATGGTACGCGACGTACCCTCGTAGAATTATTTTATGAACAGTGGAGCTGCTCTAAGTGGAGCATGTTTCGCATACTTGCACGTTTCGTTTCACGCAAAGGCAGGTTGCCCATCTCACCCCTAGAGGACACACTGGTCTCACAGGGGGCGCTTTCATCCTCGTTGCTCGAGAAAGAGCAGCTGTTTCGCAGCGCACGCCCTTTCGCTTTATGTAAAGTACCAGGTGCTATCACCCGCTCCCGAGAACTCGCCACACTGAAGGATTTTCAAGTTTTGAGTCTTTTAGGTTTTGAACATACCGTACGCGGGAATCGCAAGTGAAACAGCTGTGTCGGGAAGCTGCGAATCCTGATAAGCAGCAGAGAGAATTAACAAGAGTCACAGAGGAGCACAAACTTGTTGAACAAGAGCAATATTGACAGTAAAGTGCGAACTTAGCGAACACCACCAATTGTTACAGGAAAGCGCAACCTTATGAAACAGCGTCAAATGCCATAGAAAGACTCTAACATAATGAATGAATAAAGTAACAGTAAATCGCAAACTTTTTTAGAAGCACCAACAGCCACAGTTAAGCTTGAACTCAGCACCAAGAGTTACAGTAAAGTGCTAAAAATCACACTACAGCGCCATCTGCTTCAAGAATACAAAAAATAATTATAAAGCATGAACTCATAATTGGTTCAACAACAGCAAGCATCACGGTAATGCGCAAACTCATTGAACAACACCAATAGTCACAATAAATTACAAACTGTTAAACACCACCAAGTAACCGTCAAGTGCGTCCTAATTGAACAGGAGAAAAAGTTACAGAAGAGCACAGACTCATGGAGCAACAACAGTGACAGTGAATCGCAAACTCACTGAGCTGCCCAGAGAGCCACACTCAAGCCCAAGCTTATTGAACACCAATAGTCACCATAAACCATGAAGCACTGAAAATTTCCACATAACACTTAAGGACGTCAGAGAAACACAAACACTCATAGTCGAACCAGATCAGCAGTAATGCACATGTAGTCGCACGCAATCACAAAATAGACCATTGCAGGTCAGTTCATTCAGCAGGTTGAACTTCCTGGAGGATGTTCAGTTCATTATTTTAATGGTAACCAGAAGAATGGGTCAGCATTGTTTCACTAAAACTACACCGATATGTCCCTGGACAAAGGAACGTATTTGTTTCTTTGTCTCCTCGGAAGTCTTATGCAAACAAACAAACGGCAAAACTATGTGCAAGTGTGCGCATCATTAATCCAATACGTAGTTGCAATATGAGTAAAGTTGCAAAGTAATGATAAGTGTAGTATCGTGCGGCGGTCGCACGACGCGGAGAACACAGAGCACGGCGCTGAAGCGCCGGCCAACACAATTTACGCAGCAGCCGGAAGCCAAGCAAAAACTGTCTTTATGTACGCAAGCCTGCCATTATATACATATGTACAACGCTTCCTGGGGGCAGAAAACTGGTTCCGAAACCGGAACCGTAACGGCGACACCACATCATCCTTCCCTTGGAATGAAGATCATGTGGGGTCCTGCACGCAACCAATGTACAATAACAGAATGCACAAAAAAGTAAGGAAATGTACAGCATAAGAGCGCAAGGAATTATACAGCAAGAACACGAAAATACCAAGGTAATACACACTTGAGAAGAAATAACACCGTTACTCATCTCCCCGAAACATACCACCCATAATCCTCTCCCCCGAGACAGGATGTCCGCATAGTCGCTGTCCTATTTGTGTCTACGGCGTCGACGCCTGTACCAGTGCCATTTTCACAGGAGGTGGCTGGACTGTCGCTGCTCGCAACAGTTCGGTGGAGCGATACAATAGGCTCATGTACTTTGCATCCAGGGTACCTTCAGAATAGTCAGGGCCGGAACAGTCAGGTAACGACGCTCCAATGGGGCATGGCTCAGCGCCACCGATGCAAAACTCGCACTGAGAGTGGGAACGGGCACAGAAGGCGTAGACCCCACCAGCGGAGGATCCTCGGCAGCACGTAGAATAGGAACTGACTCTAGAGTCATGGCGGAAACACTTGGTGGATGCACCTCCGGTGGACGGCAAGCAGAAACAGTATCCCGGAGATCATCCCAGTGTGAAGAAGTACAGCCGGATCAGGAGGAGCAGCATGCAGAACGGGAGCAGGCACAAGCGAAGGATTGACAACTGATGCAGGAAGAGTATGGTCAGCAGCGTCAGACCCGACCAGAATAGCCACCCTCGCAACATCACTCCCAGTCCAAGCATGTATAGTCCGGGTATGCCCAACTGCAGGCAACACGGCAGGAGCAGGCGCATCAAGAACACGATCAGCTGGGACGCCAACAGGTGCAGCCCCAGTGAGTACACTCTTATTCTGTGCCGAAATCGTCATAGCCACTTGCAGAACAGTAACTGTATTGGTCACCGTCGATATGCCTTGATGACTGGTCGACTCTGTAGAAGTGCGGCAGATCCGCGCGAAGTGTCCACTATATCCGCACCGCGAACACGTCCGGCTCCTGGCAGGGCAAGCGGCGGAGTTGGCCCAATGCCGCGTCGGGTCACAGCGGTAGCAGGCACCGCACGAGCCAGTGACGAACCTGAAGAAAGAGGTGCCCACAGCAGCGGAGGGCGAGGAGATGTACGAAGGAGAAGTTCCGCCAGCGCCATCTTGCAACAAAGCTTGGGGAGGACGGCCCACCTTTGGCCTGCCAGCTTGAATCGGATGCGGTGACCCTGCGTCGACTTGTGGTCCCGATAACTGTATCAACGCGCAGTCGACATGCTCCTCCTCTCTCGCTATGTCGAGCGCCTTCTGCGGGGTGAAGTGCTTGCCCATTAAAAAAATTCTTTGTAGGTTCGGCGACGCGATGCCAGAGACGATTTGGTCGAAAGCGAGGGTATCACCCGCCGCACCGAATTCACAAAGCTTGGTTTCTATACACTCTAGCTTGGCTACTAGGCGTACCTCCTGGATACCCTCGTCGCCAAAATGCAGTACCGTGCGGCGGACGCGCCGCACGGAGAACACAAGGCACGGCGTTCAGGTACCAGCCAACACACGGTATGCAGCAGCTGGTAGCCAAGTAGAAACTACTTTTATGTACACAAGCATGCCATTAGGATGGATGGATGGATCGATATGGCTGTCCCCTTTAGATCGGGCGGTGGCTCACGCCACCAAGCCGTAATACTTAGTAAACAAAAAACTTGATTTTTCTTTTTTCGCCCTTTAATTAGTGAGGTTGAAGGCTGGTACTTTGCACTGAAAGATTTAATTTTCACTCGTGCCTTTGCCTAGGTACTAATCAGGTAACCTCCTTCTAGTCAATACTGCCCGCTTAAAGTCTATTTTGCCTTCCCTCCTGTCTCTAAACCCCAGTGCATTGAAAAACTCAGCGCCACCATCCTGATTTATAGGGTGAAGCCCTATAGTTCAGGATTATATACTTATGTACAATGCCTCCTGGGGGCAGAGAGCCGGTTCCGAAACCGGAACCGGAACCGCGACTCCATAATAAGGTCTTCATTTTTGTTGAAGCATGTATCTCATATCCTGAAAATTAGCAGATGTAGTGAGTGGTTGTATTGCAGCACTACGCTTGGCGGCAATAGACTACACTTGACCACACGGGCTAAACTTGACACACGGGTGTCCTAAAGTCCTCTTGATAAGGGGACATCTTCCGGAAAGGCGTTCCGGCGCAGTGACACACACAAAGATGTAACTTCTTTCCGGTGGAGATCCTCTTCGGTAAAAATGCCGCATGTGTGTTTTGGCCCGAAAAAGTATACTCTCAAACGTATGATATTGCTGACACCTCGACAGGCGTACTCTCAAACGCGGCATGACGTCACTAGCACCGCTTTGGCAGCGGAAGGTGCTGTGTCTGCTGCCGTGTGTCATCGGCGCAGCTCCTCTCTGTAAATGGTCCTCGAATAGATAACGGGTAAATGCGATGTTCGTTGATGATGCCCGTGTGCCACGGGCGTTGTAAACGTACTTTGCATTCACCCGTTATTCATTCGCGTACCATAAACATAATAGTAACTCGAACTTTTACGTGAAAGATAACATCCGTTTGAACGACTAGAGCCATAGAGACATGACGAGTTTATCTCGAGTGATTCAGCCTACGTGTTTTCAAGAAAGATTTTTTTCTTTCAAAAATGGAACTCATTTTCGTCGGCGCGCTGTTTTCAAACTTAAAACAGTGTTAGGCATGATCCTCATATTTAACAATAAAGCAGTTTTTTCGAACTTCAAACAATACTAGGTCAGTCCCTCGAGCTTGACAACGAAGCGGTAAATAAAAAGGCGTCGCTGATTACCGGAATGGCACATTTATAAGCAAAGCAGCTACTAAATTTCTGTCCTTATATAGACTGTGTTGCTCCAAAGTTTTTCCCTATTCTCCGCGTAACCACGGCTCTAAGTGATGGTATCCGTCTTGTGGTGGCGGGACAGCAACCTTACACATTGTCATTTTTCTCGCTCGGTGGCGCCTCAGCCACCTGCTGTGTTTCCATCCTTCACTTTTGTGTTTGTTTCTGCCACCGTTGGTGACTCGAACGCATATCCGAAAAAGTACTTCTCTAAGTTGTGATGCGTGTTGACGCTGGTGCGATGTTTGTGTTTACTGCAAGTTTTCGTATACCAGCTTGCGTGCTGTCTCGCCACATATAACTCCTCCGCCCCCCCCCCCGCCTTTTTTTCGATACTGTCTTTCTTGCATACATACATGGGTGCCTTTGCCTGAAACTCTATTGCAAAGGTATGTAGGTCAGCGCAGCACACAACTCCACACGACCTACTGTGTGCGCGATGAACTGTTGTACAACATGAACCGTACAGAAAGACAAAGAATAACTTTTGAAAGCGTCGTACAACATGAACCGTACAGAGACATAGCCTTTTGAAAGCATTGGTGCGGGTAGCCAGCCAAAGCGAGCGATTCCACGTAACCTAGGTGCCACCTTGGTAATGTGACGACTCGCTAAGTCATCAATTTGGCATTGATGCATTTAAGCCTAAACTTTAGTAAAACATCATTCGTTTTAACATGCACTCTCAGAAAAAAGCCTACTTATTCCCTAACTAATTACTAACCATTTACTTGTCACAAAAAGAGCATACTTCTTAATAAGTGAAGGTAGTGAAATGGTGATTAGCGAAACTTGCTAGTTTTCAAAGCAAGGATGAATAGTGATGACCCGAATAATCAATACATTACTGAATTTTAGTTAATATATACGTCTACATTGCCTAATCAGTATAAATCAACACAGAAGTATATACACAATAATAAGTGAATTGCAATTGTCCACGTAGATATTTTATTGGTCACTAATTACTTCTTGTATTTACCATGGCAAGTAGGCATCACAACAACATACATAGATTCATGAACGAATCGCAGACGAGGGCATACATGCAAAAGCGCACGTAGAATATTGCCACCTACTTCTAGTAGTGGGTCGTATGCCAAGGTGAAGGCTCACACCAGAGAGAAGAAAGAAGTGCGCGTGGACCCCCTCTCTGGCAAACAAGCCCAACCGACGCGCTTGGTTAGAGCCCTGTTGCTCAGACATCAATAAACCTTGTCGACACCCCTAGAGCGACGTGACAATATCAAGATTTAGCCGGTATTGTGTACTGTATAGCAGCCGTTTGAACACGATTTATGCTCAAATTTGAAAGAGCACACTGTGTACTGGTTATCAGCCATATAATTCAGACAACCAATGGAAGTTTTGTACATATTGTCACGGCTAAATCATGGTCAGCCCTTTTATATATGTGTGTCAACATTTAGCAACATTTAGCAATGTCAACATTTATATATGTGTGTCAACATTTGATTGATATAAATTTTTCTAAAGAGTGTCACGATTACTCAAGATATACAGTGGTGTGTGCGAAAAATATGGCAGCATATGTGGCTTATTTGTTACCAATTTGAAAAGACCAAGAAAGCGCTTCTGGTGAGTAACGGCACAAGTTTCAAGCTTCAGTATAGCTGCTGGCTATAGTAAAGAAATCCCGCGAACATAGTAAAATACATTCGAAACAAGTAAAAGAATGTGTTTCGAACTATTTACTAACTTTTTTTTTCGAAGACTGTGCTTACCATGCTATAGGCAGCGACAGCACTGCCCTAACGAAAAATAGCAGTGTGGTTGTACTGCACGAGATAACTCACCAAGCTATTATCTCTCGACCTTGGTAATGTGTTTAGCAGAGTTTTGCTGTTCTTATGCATCTGATTACATTAGTTTTATGTTATTAGTATTACAACCAGTTTTATCTCGATAAAGCTATCAAGATATACCTTTCCTACATTAAGAAAATATAGGAATGAAATTGACCTGCTTGGCCATTCCTGGAGTGGGAGTAAACAAAGTTTAATTCCCAGGAATTGAAAAGAATGAAATTACGGCAAGTTGCGATTCCCCAGAAAGGAATTGGAATAGGACGGATGTGCCCATTCCGCAACCCTGGTCCGCATGGCCGATGCGATGGGTGTAGTGACGAGTGAAGGCGATGCCCAGATGAATACGGTGCAGCACACTAGCGTGTCTTCGGCTGATTTTAGCCGGAAGACAAAAAGCCATATCGGGGTCTGTTTCCCACAGACGCTTGTTCCAATGACCTGGTAGCAACCAATAAATGGCAGCGCATTAGCGCATGAGCGATCTCAACAATGTGCTGACGTAACTTCGCGAATGACGTACTTTGACGTACATAGAAGCGTTGTATACTGCTGCTCTTGCTTCGCTATCGGCCAGTTTGTTGTCAACGAGGCCACGGTACGTGTCCAGGAATCCATTGGAGCTGTAATTAGGTGACCACTTGTGTGTGTTAGGTAGAATGTTTGGACGCTTCCTAATGCTAACGCGTAAAACTAGCCTCTTCTTGAGCGAGAATGAATGGCATGAAGCGTGAGTTTTGCGTCGTACAGAATCGTCCACTTACGCGGTGCTTCGCCGTTCACAAGTTGTATAGCTTCCTGTATAGAAACAAGTTCTACCTGCTGTCGAAGATAACGTGTGATCTTATTTGCACTGCTCGGAAATACCGAGGTGAGAGATCACGAAGGCCGCAACTGAGGTGGACGGAGTTATGGATTAATCGGTGTTGATGTGCACAGAGTCGCTGTATTGGTCAGCCAAATGTGGTGAGGGGAGAGCTTGAGAGCAACATAAAGAACATGTGTCGTATTCGAAATTTCAGGCATGTGAAGGCACACCAGCGCTTTAGTCAATGTCCATGAAGGCACTCTAGAACATACGGCAAGGGCTAAGTCTGAGAGGATTATATGTCCATGCGTATCGAGGCATGCGAATAAGTACACCCTGGTTGGTCCGCTTGTAGCGAAGACAAAGGGTGCTGTGCTTGTCGGGTCAGCAGACAAAGGTGCACCCGAAGAGGCTCACAGTACGTGTAAACCTGTATAGTGTGGGTGCGGGACTCCTCTATAGTGCCAGAGGTTGACGAGCACCATGGCAGGCCTAGGCATGTTCCCAGCACTTTTGCCTAGAGGCTCTCCAAAGTACAAACGCACGTTGCACGCATGATAGAAAAAACAGTTGAGCTGTACCGTATATAGCCCACAAACAACGCCTCGTAAAACTTTAGAAGACTTTTCTCAAAAGGATTTCCATTTCAGTCCTGCTATAACACGAAAAACATACACTAAACTGATGAGTTTGTTCCGCAGCGCCCTCACATGCTGCGACCAGGACAGGTTTCGGTAAATAGCGGTATACTATATAGTGCTCGACCACGGGAAACTGCTCCGTCTGCGAAGATTGGGTACCGTGCCATTGATTTTTTTGTAAACGCCAATGCAGCCACATTTGCTATTGAAAGTTCCATGGCTGCGTCATTTGAGCTCGTAAAACTTTTGGACACAGACGAAAGAAAGTCCCCTCTGTCTGCTTGTCTTGGGAGGGTTTAAGGGGCAACGCTCCTTCAAGGACCCCTGACACCAAATTTAAAAACTAGAGATGCTTTTGTTGTTCGATAGTCCTGCATGTGGTGGCACTTCTGACCGATTATTAGCGGCGAGTGTTGCCTACAATGTTATTTTAATTTGGTTTTAAAGTAAAGGTGCGTGATCGTCCGAGTTTCAGGTGCAATCGACGTTTTCTGAGGTTTGACGTAGACAGGAGATTCTTTGTGACGTTTCAAAGGTTCAGAACATGTTTGGAGTGCGCGCTATACCCCGGCTGCCATCCGGCGCAGACTATTGTTCATCACCCCTCTCGCTCTGTTGCCGGGCTGCTCTCGAGATGGTGTAGCGTGCTTTCGCCAGGAATGCTCTTCTTTTTCTGAGGGGAACACGCTCAAACCACCAACGTCGTTTCATTCTTCACCAACCATGGGTTCCCCCCCCTCCCCCATTTGAATACAGCGTGTTTCAATGTAGCCGATGCTTGAGCGCACGTAGTCTCAGGCACTGCTTGGCTGTGGGGCGCTGGTTTCGTATAGTATTTAGGCGAGCGTTTCGAACCGACGCAAAGTCGCTCTATATTAACGCCACTAGTAATAATTATACAAAGGGTTGGAGCATTCGCGATCTAACTTTCGGCATTACCAGTCGCAAAGCTACAAATTACTGTAAAAGACTCGCAAACAAAAATTTCGCTCAATTTCAAGTGTCCTTCAAGCTGTTGGTCTGTACATGCTTTTCTCTCTCGGTATGTGACCGCCCTTTTCTAAGGCTCACTCAGCAGAAGTGGATGGATGAACAGACAGACAGACAGACAGACAGACAGACAGACAGACAGACAGACAGACAGACAGACAGACAGACAGACAGACAGACAGACAGACAGACAGACAGACAGACAGACGACAGACGGGTAGACAGACAGACACAGGCAGACAGACACAGACAGACAGACAGGCAGACAGACAGACAGACAGACACACATACAGACAGACAGACGGACGGACGGACGGATGGACGGATGGATAGACAGACAGACAGACAGACAGACAAACAGACAGACAAATGGACGGACAGACAGACGGATGGGACAGACAGATGAACGGATGGCCAGACATAAAGATGGACGCATATAAAGACAGACAGGCAGCCGGACGAATGGGCAGACAGACGGATGAACGGACAGATAGACGGACGGACATGATGGACGCACGGACGGACAGACAGACGGTCAGGTGGACATACAGACGGACGGACTGATGGACCGACAAACAGACAGGCGCATGGACAGACGGACGGAGGATTCACGGCTCACCGATAAAACCCTCCGCAGCTTCGCCTCACTCATCATCATTCACTCCGTGGATATGATGTAAATTTTTTCACTGTTGGATCACATTGAAGAATGATGTTTTAGCATGTTTGTAAAGTGTTGTTGCTGCTGTAGTGTGTTATATAAGAGGCTGGAGAGACATTCGCCCTGAGTACGAAAATTACTCAAGTACTACAATGCGAAATCTGCACAATTATTTTTACAGATCCTTCCCCTTGTGGGTTGAGAAAATGTCAAACACCTTGCGGAGAAATGGCGTATGGTTGGTACTACAACCCAACCCTGAGGGCATGTTTTATGAGTGACACAACATACTGTGGTGTGGGAGGCAATTGGTACCCCAGTTGTGAAGCATGTATGAAGGCTTGCAATGGTGAGTGTAGCATCAATTTATTCATGAACAGCGTGATTTCAGCTAGATGCGATTGTCATAAAGATAGCTGCATAACTTTGCACTCTAACTAGTAACAAATTACAAGATGTCAAAAGTTCAGTTTTGTGGTTTCCTTACTATTAGGTACTGGGAAAATGTGAAAACCATCTATGCTGGTAAAATGTAGTTAGGGGGACACAAAGTGAGAAAAATCCGCTGACAGCTGCTCAGTTAACTAAGACATAGTAATCATCTTTCTCGTGACTGAAGCTATTAGCCATGTTTGTACTCAAAACTTGGAAGCAGTCTCATTTCCACCCACTATCACTTAGAAGAATTCAAGCGTACTGGTGCTGCGAGATACCCCCGCTGTAAAGTTTCATTGTGGATTACATGGTTACGCGTGCAAGTTAGTCAGCACTGGTGCAAAAACATTCCGAATGTACCCTTGCAGTTGCGTGCGTCGTTAATCTAATAGCGGGTTGAAAGCCCAGATAAAGTTGATAACGGTTACCCTCTCACTACCAGCTGATAATAGCAAGCAACGACTGTTTGTGACGTCAGGGAGAAAGGTTGTGCCGATTATCATGACGCTGTATGCGTTACTATGTAAACATCAACAGAACGCTACAGTGGGATATTTCACAGGACAGATATGCTAGAATTCTTCGAAGTGGAAATGTGTATAAATGTGACTCACTCCAAATTTTCAATGCAAACAATTTTAGTCATTTGGGCAGCTAACAGTAATAGTTATTGTACCATCTTTTGTACCCTCAATATATTTTATCCACTAAGGTGGTTTTCATATTTTCCCCAGTGCTGAAAAAAAGAAACCACGAAGCTTCTCATTCAAGAATCAGTATAATAAGATGTGTATACGGCATGAAAGTAACATCGTGACAACAATAAGCAAAAGACAAAACTACAGGCCACGGAAAAGCGCTGTCTTTATCGTAAACGTTTTTCGTAAAACAAATCATTCATAATACAACAGCGAATCTGAGCTACATCGCAGCATAACACAAAAGAGCACAGAAAATTGACGATGAAAGTCAGCAAATGTTCCTCAGAAGTCTGTAACAAAACAGGTCAAAGTTCGATAGCAGAAATCATAGGTCAAAGCATGCTTACGTGGTCGTAACCAAGACGACGAAAATCTCTCGTCAGATGATTACCGGTCGTAAAAAAACTGCACCCTAATTTTACAAGTGCGGACACGCGCAGCTCTTTGAAAGTGCACTCTAAAGCGTGAAATTGACAATAACTGCATTCCAAAAGTACTCACGCAAAGTCAGCATGATGCACTTTGACGTCTGTGTGAACATTGAAGTTACCGGAATAGTGCATAGCCACTTGCACATTGACGTTTTTTTCTACAGTGACGCCTACAATGTGTGGCTCCACCAGTATGTTGGGTAGACCGCACTTGTTCAAGATAGCCGCCCTTGCTGCTTGACATCTTCACCTGCCGGGAGAAATGAAGTGCCTTGGTGTGCACTGGTCGAGCAAAGGCCAAGTGCCCAGAAGTTGTCTTTGGTAGCCACTAGTGGGCAGCCTTTAGAATCCGTGACGGGCTCCGTGACAAATATTCAGCTCTCGCCGAACTGGATAGACAGATTGCCGACGTTCTCGACGGGAAAGAGTTTAATTAAGAAGTTGAGGGCACTCTCGACTACAACAAAAATATGGTGAAATCCATCTGCAGGCTTCGATCTGTGATGAAAGCGCGTGCAACTGTTGGCTCTACCGTCCTCGAAGCCAACCAGTCGGGGCATGCGCATACGAGCGACGGATCCAGCCACTCCATCGGAGCTACCCGCTCGGACACTACTGGCCAAACCCTCGTCAATTGCAGTAGGCCACACGCACCAAGCTTGCGAGTCGCGCTGCAGAGGCTTTAAGTGCCTGTCTTCAACGGCGAGAACCGTGAGTGGCAGAGGTTCTGGGACCATTACGAGGTGATCATTCACACGCACCTTGATTTCACCGGCATCGAGAAGCTCAAGTACTTGAAGACGTACTTACCCGGCGCTGCGAAGTGTGCTATTGAATGAATACGCCTTACAGAAGCGAACTACAACATCGCCGTCAAGGTGCTCACCAAAAGATTTGGCTGAAAAGATGTCCTCATCAACGACCACATTGACAGCCTTCTAGCCATTGAGCTATTCGAGAAATTATCGCGCGTATCAAGGCTGTGGGACCAGTTCGAGCAGATACTGTTCCAGACCAGCTGTTCGGAGAGCCTTGACATGCCGTCCTCCAAATACGAGGTTGTTCTGCAACGTGTTCTGATGCGCTCATTGCCAGAGGACCTGGCGATCTAGTACCGAAGGCGCATGAAAGCTGAGACAAATGCCGCGGACACTGGTCTGGTTGAGAGACGAGGAAGTGAAGGAAATTGTTAAGTTCGTTCAAGTTGTAGTCGAAAGCAGAGAGGAGAATCGTGCGTCACCCGAAAAACCCGCCTCAGCGGGCCCGTAGCCGAACCGTAATAGTACTTTGAACACCGTGATACCACCTTATCTGCCATCTGCATTAGCACTGGCAGCACAGTCATCATCGGCAGGTTCGAATTCAAAGCCTGAACAGACTATATGTCCCCTCTGTGGCATCTCTGGACCCATGACGCTTAGTTGTCGGGTCACGCTATCAGCAGAGGAAAAGCGTCAACGTCTTTCCAGCAACAGCAGCTGCTTCAGATGTGGGAAGCAAGGACACATTGCTCGCAGTTGCCAAATCGCACTCTGTCTTAAGTGCGACCGATGCTCCAGACGCCATATCTGGGGCCAACGAGGAACTGAGAGTCCACAGCTGACTGAAACTGAACCCCAAGAGGCGACCTTACAGCGAGAAAAGCACGTAACAACGGCTCCGGCAAGCACGCGCTCGTCGCCTGTGTTGCTCCAAACAACCAAAGTTTGGACATTAGTAACCGGAGGGCGCGTTCCAGTGGGACTGTTGCTTGACACCAGCAGCCAATGGACGTTCATCCGTAAGGACATATCGCAGCAGTTTCGCCTATCTTACGCTGCAATCAATGAGGTGAACGCCTTTACTTTTGGCAGGTCAAAAATCCACGACTTACCAGTGCCGAAGGGTAAACGTCACGCTCTGCGGACACATGAAGCCTATCAACCTCAATATTGAAGCTCTTGAGGTGCCAGAAGCCTGCACCGTAAATCATCCCACGTTAGAACCAAGCGTTATCGCTATGATGCGTGACTGTAATCTGGCATTTGCTGATGCACCTCAAGGGGACCATCCCCAAGACTCCATAATAAGCGTTTTGATCGGCTCAGGCAATTACTGGTGGGTAGTGACTGGGCGCATCGGCGTTTCACCGGCACTTTGTGCACTGCTGAGACCATATTTGGCTGGGTCATTCAAGGAGTGGGCGCTAACATCAACCATCGGTTGTCTTCGCGTAACATCAGTGCCACTGCCTTGTTCCTGGCTTGCTCCGACAACTGGTGCACTGAAATCTTACCTCGAGACCCATCAGGCATCTTGCGCTTGGACGCCATCACTATCACTAACGGACAAGATGACATCAGCAATCAGCTAGCATTCATCGACTTTCGTAGTACAGTACGCAAGAGTGCAGGACGCTACGAGGTGCCGCTGATGGTCAAGACACCAGGTCTCACGTCGTGTATGAAGCAAAGTGTGGCTGAAACCAGGCTCAAGCGTTGGATTCAGTGGTTTGAGCATCACCCGGAGGTTCTGCAGGAATATCATGCCGCCATCAGCGAGTACTTTAAGGAAGAGCACGCGGAGAAAGTAGCACCGTTAGCACGAGCGTCATCATGCAGTAGCCCGACGAGAGGCCGTGACTACAAAGACCCATGTCGTATTGGACGTCTCGTCGCATGAATATGGTGAACCGCCTTTGAATGACATGCTAGATAAAGGCATCAAGTTGGGTCCTGAACTACTGCAGTTGCTTTTGAAGTTTAGGAGCAGCAAATTGGTTCTTGCTGTAGACATTCGAAAGGCATTCCTCCAGATATGCATCATACCGGAAGACACATAAGCACTTTGTTTCCGTTCGAATTGACCAACTCCTGTCCTCCGACCATCCCGTCCCAACAATCGTCTAAAGGCGCATGTCCCAGGTTTCGTTCAGAGCGTCTTCTAGCGCTTTCTTACTTGAGCAGAGCTCCAAGCCCAAGGTGCTTGGTCTACTTTGAGATCGCTCATCCAATCACATCATCATCACTTCAGAGGCCATATTAGGATTGACTGCAACCCAACTGTCGTCGAAGTGAACCGTTTGGGAAGCCTTCTCCACACTATTCGACCCGCTAGGCTTCGTCGCTCCATTTCAAGTGACAGCACGAATCCTGTTCCAGCGGCTATGGTGACAAGACATCGGCTGGGTTGAGCTTCTTCCACTTCACATTGAGGAAATATGGAAGACGTGGGTGTCCGAACTAAATTTCCTGTCTACCATTTGCATTTCACGTTGTCTCGCAGTTGCATTGCAAGAGCATGCACGTGCTACGGTACACTTGGTTGCTGACGCCAGCCCTCATGCGTATCGAGTGGCCGTGTTTGTGCGCCAACCACTCGACGATGGCCGTTTTACAGTCCGACTGCTCATGTTAGTGTCTCGCCCTTTACCACTGAAGAGAATTACTCCACCGCGTTTAGAGCTTCTTGCGTATCCTTTAGCGGCGAGGTTATGGCAATACATCCAGAAAATGCCCGAGTTCTCATCTTGAGTCGCCTCCTTCTGAACGGACTCAATGGTTGCACTACATTGGGTTTCTGGCAATGCTCACCAATTTGATACCTTGGTAAGGAAGCGTGTGCAAGATATTCAGACTTTGACTAAAGGCAACACTTGGCGGCACGGCGCGAGCGCAGATAATCCAGCAGATATTTTGACGCCGACTGTACTACCGCTCTCCTCAACACTCGGCAAAACTTTATACTGTCGCTGTCTTCTGTGCGGCAACATGGGTGGTGCACTTAGAATTGACCTCGAACATGACAGCCCACTTATTTCTTCTTGCCTTTCGCCGATTCACCTCTAGTTGGAGCGTCCCATCTACCGTTTATTCGGTTAACGCCAAGACCTTCCGCAGCTGTTCCAAGCAACAGCGATGCCTGCTCAGCGAGACCATGCAAAACCACGCAAGTACCCACCATATCTACTGGAAGTTTATCGCCGAATGAGCCTCGTGGTGGGAAGGTTTCTGAGAGCGAGTCATATGAACAAATAACCCATATGTGCCTTAACTTAGGGAAATCAAGAAATCTAACTTATTTTGCCAAATTATTCATTTTACGACCTCAGAAAGTAGAATAAGGCTTTTATTCACAAAAAAACTTTTTCAAACAACGGTTTTGGCGCCGTCCTACATGTAGGACGCTAGGCAGATGCGCTACCTAAATGAATCGTAAATTTTGAAGCATTTAACGTGCACTCCGACGTCACATTTTTCACAACGTGTGGAGGGTTTCTCATGGCAATGAGCGCACCTTGTCTGCTTCTCTTGAGGGATCACTGTGTGGTCAGTGCGGTAAAATCGGCTTTGCGCTTCTAGCGGAGATGGGTAGCTTCTTCCACACAATGTCTTGGAGCCATAGCTCTTCATATATGACATTGCTGCTGTCCATCGAAACGTGAGCAGCTCCGCGTTCTCTGTTCCCCTTCTGTATAATTGGAATGCGTTGTTCATTTATGCGTCAAGAAGATACGTCAGGAGTGAAGAGTACTACTTGTTTCCTCTAATGGCAGTGCGGTACTTCGCAATATTTAGATCCGGTCGGTCAGCCCCTCCCATGTTGGCTTTATATCTGGAGATCAAAAAAGGCTGCTCCACCGTGACCTTGGATCTGTTTTCTCTTGAGTACCTTTTCACCATTTGTTTTGATTGAAGCCCATGAGCATTTGAGACAACTATAACCGTGCTATTGTCCTTTCAACGGCATACCAACATTTCCGATTCGGCATCAACTGTGTAGTCGTAGAATTTCCGAGCCTTGTTTCTCATTTGTTTCTGCGTGAGGATGGGGCAGCTTTTGATACGGCTATCTCGCACAGTGCTTGTGCACTGGACAACTATTGTCGAAAGCATTCTAACGAGCTTTAGACTTGAAAAGAAGTTGTCAAACATACATGGAAACAGTTATGTTATGAAACTTTGCTTTCATTCTGGAGATCATTTTTTGTGACAACAGATCCTGCTAGACAGAGCTTGTTTTTATCGTCGATGTTGACTCCATACTTCCCTTTGTAGGGCTCAATGGGTAGTAAGTAGCTCAGGGTGGCGCAAACGCACAACAGGTTATAGCCAAAACGAATAGGCTTCCCTTTGAGAAACTGCTTGCATCCATGCTTTCCGAAATACTCACACATGCTTTCATCAATGCTGAAGCAGTCAAGTAATGGAGCATACAACAGGAACGGCTCATTCAACAGCTTGAATAGTGGTCGCAGTTTTGTGAATGTATCTTCTTGCACTAAGCTGTTGTTGTCAGCCACATGTAGGTTTGTGAAGATGGCTTCAAATCGGTCACGCCTCATGAAGCTCGCGACGAGTTCATTGTGAAAATCACGTGAGTTTTGCCACAACATTCGACGCCTTGGAACAGGTATATAGCTACTGAGAAGCAAAATGCCGAGAAAACATTTCATCTCACCAGCATGTACGTTCAACAACCGATTCTTCTGTTGTGCATAGGTGTTGGTGTTTTCAACTAGCAGGTTTATTACCTCATCATTGAAAAACTTTTAAATACCTCTACTGGAGTTTGTGGCGTTTCTTCGGCGAAATCCGGCTCACACGAATCGCCAACTGGAAGCTCGAGTTCAAGTCACGTTATCCCACTTGACAGGACGTTTTTGCAGTTTAGCTAGTGGCTGCTCCACGTCCTCGTCGTCACTTGGCTCTGAACACGAGTCCACGACTTCGGCCCGAACAGTGCTTCCCGGTAGATGGTTCATGCTGGTGCCTTCTTCATCGCCGCTTTCTTCATCTGTCACTGCTGCAGCGTAATTGTCGGGCGGAAGAATGGCCACAACCGAAGGCACATCTTCGCCGGTGTCCACACTGTTCAAAATGTTGTTTAGATTTTGCGGGTCTTTCTTGAGTAAAATGAATTGCAGGGAATTTCCCGACTGCAAATAAATAAAGACATGAAAGTACTACACCTTCATATTTATGCCATTACGTTACTACAAGCCTCACGGGCACGACGCAGCGCGCGTTCTAGATTAATTCGATGACGACACCCGATCTGCCTAGCGTCCTATATGTAGGACAGTCCCTATATGTATGACCGACCGCCAACAAAAAACTTTTGCACGTATCACAGTCGTACGAAATTTACTTCACGCCCAATAACTGAACAACACTCAACAATATCGGCCAAATCGAGAACAATTTGAATCTATATTACTTACATTTTCTTTTGCGGCATGGCGCTTGGCTTCACTCACGCACAACAACAATTTGGCGACTACGAGCATGTGGCGATTTGTGGCCTGGCAACCACTTAGACTTGCACGTGAGAAAGTCAGCGCATAATAAACGCACGTCAGGTGGCGCTAGCTTTTTTTTACAAAAAAAAAAACGTTTCGAGTTACAATGAAATGTTTCAAGCGTCCTACATATAGGACACTAGGCACTATGCGCTCAAGCGCTGCCTTTGACGAAGCAGCTTCAGTTATGAAGAGCTGTTCACTGTGCTGGCTGAGATGGAAGCGATCGTCAACTGCCACCCTCTGACACAACTCTGCGAGGATGCCGAGGATGCAGAGGCAGTTTTATCCATACTGCCAGGTGTTGAATATATTACAGCAATAAGATATCGAAAATCAGCAATCTCCACTGATACAACAGAAAAGTAAACTACATGAACAGAATATAACCACCTCAAGTTTTCCATGGCGACTCCTCTAGAGCCAGCCCAGAAAGCTCGAAGTTTT
>WOVY01007619.1:0-35757 GCA_013436015.1 Rhipicephalus annulatus | reverse complement strand
AGGGCTAACTACTGGCCATGAGCACAGCCTTTTGAGGAGAGAGCTTGCTCTCGCCGTGCGATAACTGGGACTTCCGTCTACGTTGAGAATAAAAAGGCTATTTTTTCGAAGGCCCTCTTGCGTGAGTTCATTATAATTTCAGTCATTACGTACTCAATGCCATCACCAACTGCAAAATCCCCTACCTTCTGAATGTGATGATGCTACTAGGTAACCCGGAAGCTTGATGAAGGTGCCAGACGCAACTTCCTGAACAGCGATGATTTGGGGCTTAGCTCATCGAGAGTTCCTAAATATTGCTGTAGAATGGACTTTTTGTGAGTAAACCACGCCACAGTTTCATTGCCAGATTCTGAAGTTTTCGTCCACACTATCTAGGTTTAGGGCTGAGGGGATGGTTAGGCAGCTATAACGGCACGGAGGATCGCGCCCTCAGTCGGTGGCGCTAGTATATTACGTTGTGCTGGAACCTGCAAAGGAGTCAGACTGGGGTCTTTCCTCGCATCGACCTCTTCTGACTTGCTTATGCGTTCACTCAGTGCTACTAATCCCAGTTTTGGGTGCGCCCCGGCTTCTTGAATTTTCACTAAGGTAGCCTGCATGTCCACAAAGGAAACCTTGAGTTCCGACAGTAAGTTCACCGCCTCTTCTTCTTTGTGTGTTCTCAACCGCTCGGTGGTTGGTTCCGCTAGGCCTGCGAAGTGCCTCAAACGTATTTATGGCGACCGAAGTTTGGGGCGGGTGGCGCCGATGGGCGCGAGGACGCGAGCTTTCTAATCTCTGCCATCTTCGCTGCTATCCTGCTCATTTCTTGCTTAAGCTGCGCGTTTTCTTTCCTCAGCTGCTCGTTAGCTCGTCGCATCTCGTCGAGCTCATTCGCGTGGGGGAGAAACTGCGATTCGATTCGTCGCCTCTAGAAGACTCACGTCTTTCTCGGGCATTGTTGGCCCTGGAGAGCTTTAGCTTCTTGTTCTTAGCGGTATTGGGCGTGCGGGAGTGGGACCTGGTCGGCCACGACGAAACGTGCCCCGGCCTTGAGTTGGAGCGAGGCTGAGAAGTGGAACTTCCCCGGGCACGTTATGTCGACCTGGAGCGGGAGCCGGAACATCCCTTGGAGGCACCAGAGTGTCTGGATCCGGAGCGGCCTCCCGAGCGTCCCCTGCAATGGGGGCGTCCTCTATGCTGAGCATCTGTGGTTGGTGACGAAGACTTGAACTCGTCCGCAATATCGAGGTGACGTCGCGGAGATGGTGACGCAGCACCAGCCATTCTGGCATGCTCACTGCGACGACGGTGCACAATTTACAGGATCTTGAACCTTTGAGCACAGTCTTTGCTAGCCGTGAGATGCTGGCCACCACAGAGTTTGCACTTGGGAGTACACACATGTTGCTTGTCGGGGCTTGCGGCACCACAGCCTCAGCAAATCGTGTCACCGGGAGTGGGGCAAACGTCAGCGCGATGACCAAGATGGCCGCACGCATAAAACACGTCGATTTGCTTGCGGTAGAGTGAGCACTGCATCAGCACTGGTCCATACCTGATAAAGTTCGGTACACGATACCCATTGAAAGCGGTGATGACCGTGCCAGTTGGGCTGTTCTCTTGGCTGCTAAGGCGAGTCGATTATTTGTGGTGAGGCGAGTTGATTATTTGTGTTCACAATCTTCGCATCGATGACGTCAGGGCCGTCTTGAAGTGGGACCGTTGCGAATCACCTCTTTGCAAGTAGAGTGTGAGGCAGTCTCATAGGCACTCAGCTCATGCACCTTGCCCGAAACGAGTATTTGCTTCATCCGAACGTATCGGTCTGCGTTTTTCGCGCTTGGGAATACTGGCAAACCATAATATATTGCTGCAGATTCGGGCATAGAGTATCCTGGCACAAATCTTCCTGGCTTATGCCAGCGGCAACAGGTATTGCGTCTGCCACCGTAGCTGCAACCAATTTTCAAGATATTCAGTCCACCTCTCGGCCTGATCACAATCTTGATGTCATCTGGAGGAAGGGAGGGCATCTTTGTCGCCCATAATACTTTGGACTTCAGCGCAGTGCCACTCGATTTGCCGCGGCGTGCACCCGGCTGCGACAATGGCGCGTTAGAGTCAGCAGTGCTTGTTTTGGGGCCAGCTATTTTGGCCCCAGCGAACTGCCAACCTTTATTTTGAGTAAACTCTTCTTCTGAAATATCCTCTCCGTGCACTTCATACTTCATCGTGAACAAAGAATTCCGCGCAACGGGCCTCCGAAGGGCCGGCCGCAGGCGAGAATAAGCCCAGCAAATGCGGGTTCTGCCAAGCCACTCGTTAGGGTTAAAGAGGGCACCGCTCCACAGGAAAAGAAAGTGTTCCTAACTTGACGAAAACTCACTCACTGTGGTCAAATATGGTATCGGTAGGATCTGAGGACTTCTCGGATCTGATTCGAACAACAGCTCGTGAACACTTGAAGAAAAAACTCCAGAAACACAGATTTAGTTGCGCGTCCACAGGAGCCGTACGAACGCAGCCTCCCATTCAGCGTCTCTCAGGTATGTGACTGGTGCAAACATGATATTCTTGTTATGCCTGTCATGTAACATTATGACTACATACCGTGCTCATGATGCGCTGGCGGCTATTTCATTAGTTTCACTTGTACCAAATTTGGTATTACGGGACATAAATAGATCAGAAAAATATGATACTGGTGCAAATGTGACGTCCCCGCAAACACGGACTGAGCCCCGCTCCTTTCGAGATGTGCGCGCCTCGTTTTCTCAAACCCACGCATAAAGGACATTCCGGAGTTAAGTACCAGAAGGATTGTTTCTATTATCCTCACGGACTCCCCCGCGCAGACACGAGGACCGGGCGGCGCCTTGTCGTCTACAGACGATGTGACAGAGTACAATAATCGGCGCGCACCCTTCAGATCTGTGGCATGGGGGAGCAGCAGAACACCTTTTGTTGGTTCGGGGAAAGCGACCTTTGCAGCAAGTGCCTGTGGCGGGTCCATTATGCCTTTCCGTCAGTCTCCGCGGCGCCAGGGCTCTTACTGCGTTCTGCGCGGATGGCCGCCCGCGACGGTGAACGACGAAGAAGCGGCGGCTACGGAGAATATCGCGGGAGACGCCGAGCTGCAGGTAAACGTTGAAACTTGGTCTGGACATCGGCTCGCCAAGTACCGAAAACATCGGGACCATTGTTCGCCCGTAATTAAAGTGTCATCGGACGGCGCGCCCATCACTCTCCCTGAAGCTTTAGTTTATTCATTTACTTGCTCGTCTTTGTTCGGGAGAGGGTTTTCTACTGGTGTAGGCCACGGGGGCGGCCGCCGAAGATAATACACTCCGGACAGAGAAGAAAATATGCTGCGTGGATAGCGGCGAATGGTTTGGTGCCCCGGTAGGGCAGAGTGGGAACCCGAGAAAAGCGGCCACGTGTCAAGAAAGGGGAGAAGCGAGGAGGGTCTCTCCCAGGGGAGAAAAAGAAGTAGACGGCGACGGAAGAGGAGAGATCAGACGGCGACGTGAGGAACCAACCTTCGGCCCGGATATACGATGTGAATAGTCGGAGAGAGACGGAGCGTTGAGATTGAGATGGTAGAAAGACGGAACGGAAAAGGAAGATAACAGAGTCGAAGAGATAGCGATGAGGAGCGATGAGATGATGACTAGGGCAAAGACGGTACGATGAGAAATGAAAGTTGGGGATAGGAGGCGAGTGAATGGAGCATTCTGAGAGGCACGACGAAGGCGACGATGACGAAGGCGATGAAGACGCCGACGAATCGGACAATGACACCAGGAAGAAGCCCTGAGCCCCAACTCGAACAGCCAACTCCGAGGCCCCCGTCAACATGGACAGACTGTGAGACGAACTTCATCTCCCTTACTTAAATGAGCTTTGCGGGTAGGGATGCGGCAAATTGGGACATTGCGCGGTTTCGTTAATTAATGACTTTATCATCTGTGTCGTCGCGTGTTTGCTTTATATATGCATAACCTTGTGTTGTTACCACTACTTCCTTTATGTGCCTGCCCTGTGTCAAATGTCGCGAGTGTTTAAATCATGTGTTATAATTTTGTGTAGTGGTTGATGTGCGCGGTTCTACGATGCTTGCAGTTAGTATTAAATTAAGTGAACCAGTAAACAGAAACAGGTCGTAGCGTCTCTTACTTCCCGGCCCCAGCACGAATCCCTGTATGTGGAAAATGATTGAGACACGTAGCCAAGAGGGAACCGCATAAAAGGGTTGAGTGTTCTTCCCTCTCTTTGGCGATCGGTGGCGTAGCGGGGGACGTCTCAAGTGGTGGCAGCGGTGGGATTACTGCTGGGGCAACGGTGCGAGATTTCACCCTCGTACTAGGGAAGGAGAGGCGGCAAATTGAACGAGCAGACTGATAAGATGACCGACAGAGACGACCCACTAGGAATGAGCACGTTAATGTTAGCGGATATGGTTCCATCATTTACGGGAGGCGATACGGGTCCGGATATTGGGGGTTTTCTTGAAAATTTTGGAGCAGGTTGGTTGCTTGGGTGGATGGCGGGATAATGAGCTGATCTGCATAGCACGATGCAAGATGGTAGGCGCGGCGCACGATTTTGCGTGGTGGATGATGGCGTTGCTGCGACTTCAAAATTTTCTGAGTTCAAATATTTGGCCCTCAAGAGGTTTGATACGGAACCACTTATCTTTAAAACGGAACGATTTTTAAACGCGAGGCAGAAGGCAGATGAGGAAGTGAGGTCATTTGCGAGTCGCTTGCGCATCTTCGGGACCGCCACCCTGGCAAGCTCCGATGGTCAAGATCCAGTGAAAGCTTCGCTGCGCCGCGAAATTCTAGACGAACAATTGCTCTCGCAATTTTTATTAGGCCTGAGGGATCCGGTCCGCAGATTTGTTCTCTCTCGAGACCCAAAAACGTTTGACGAGGCCATTGCCATAGCGGTCAAGGAGGAGCAGAATGAGAAAGTGTCGAGCAGCCATTCGTTACCCATTCGATACGTAGAAGAGGGCACGGAAGTTAATGAGATGCATAACCGCCTTGACCGCCTCGAAACACTTGTGGAGAGCTTGGCAGTACGCAAAAAGGTGACACAAAATTGGCAGAAATTGCCGAAGCAGCTCCCTTATCCTGGCGTGTGCTCTAACGGTGGCAGGTTTGGTCACATTCGGCGAGAATGCCACCGTTACCGGCGACGAAAGTGGAATTCGACGGGTGGCGGCCCCATTCACAAAGACAAGGAGATAGCAACAAAATTCGAATCAGGAAACCTAGACGCAACTCCTCCTCATGACGTTGACGCGCAGAGGTCAATCGCAGTCGTAAATATCCGCGGGGAAACAAGCTCCTTAAAAATGAGTCACAGTTCATCGTGTGTGGATTTGGTTAGTGTAACTTCCGTGATCGAGGAGGATGTTCCGCCGTTGAGCGAGTGTGTGTTAGAGAGGAAAGCTGGCACCCCGGTGCCACTGGGTGAAAGAAAGGTTGTCGAGGTTGCTGGAGAGTGTGCAGACGGTTTAGCGGCGGTTTCTACCTCGAAGGTCCCACGAGACGATGAGGCATTACCAGTAAGAGTAGCAGATATGGAGTTGAATGAGAATGGGTTTTCTGAAGATGCAGTTGTCGGAGTCTTGGCCGACACGGTGGTAGACCGTACGTTAGAGGGAGTAGATGAGATTGAGGAATGCCTAGATCGCAACGGGGTAGTTTTTGTGGGGCCAGAGGGGAACTGCAGCACACTCGATGTAGACCGCACCAAACCCGGGCATGTGCATTGGTGGTCTTATCAGATAGCTTCGCATATGCCCCACTCCGCGACTGAGTCAAGTAGGTGGAAGTTCGGACCATCTAACGAGGGTCCGAGACTCGGATTCGGGGAAGAGGTCTACATGCGGGTAGACGCTGAGCGCTCGGGGATCGGCTAGGGTCATAAGAGTCCGCAATGTTGTATGTCATTTCATGTTCTGTAATTTTTTTTTGGTCATTGTGCTTGTTCTTTTAGTTGAGACCTTGTGTCGAAGTTTAAATTTCTTTTATTTTGTTTTGCTTTGGCTTGTACACTTGTTTTATTTTGTTGATTGTGGTTTGAAATGTTCGAGGTCTTGAGATTTTGTGCATGTGTGAAATGAAAGTGTACTTAAATGTGTGTATCCTATGTTCGGTTGTGCCGAGAGTGGACAGTGCCGGCGAAGTGTGTGATGTGCTCGCATGGTAGTGAACCTTCCGCATTCATGACTGAACGCTGCGTGCCAAACCATCCGAACAGCTGTGACCAGTGTGCCTTTTGTCCACGCGTCATCCACGAGTTTCTGCAGTGATTCTGAAAGTTTCAAGTGTGTTGTGCGCGGAATCAAACTGCTTCGTGGTGGGTGATGATTCAGCGACAATCTGATTGGTTACTTTCAGCGACGCGCCACCGCCACGGCTTAATCGCAAGTGTACTGTGTTCGCCTATCGTATTCCTAAGACTGCCGCAATGTCTCAATTTTGCTGCACAACCCGAAGGCGTTATGCGCCCGCATTTCTCGTGTTTGAATTTCCCCACTGGGAAAATTCTTCTGCAAGATGAAGGGATTGTGACGTCCCCGCAAACACGGACTGAGCCCCGCTCCTTTCGAGATGTGCGCGCTCGTTTCTCAAACCCACGCATAAAGGACATTCCGGAGTTAAGTACCAGAAGGATTGTTTCTATTATCCTCACGGACTCCCCCGCGCAGACACGAGGACCGGGCGGCGCCTTGTCGTCTACAGACGATGTGACAGAGTACAATAATCGGCGCGCACCCTTCAGATCTGTGGCATGGGGAGCAGCAGAACACCTTTTGTTGGTTCGGGGAAAGCGACCTTTGCAGCAAGTGCCTGTGGCGGGTCCATTATGCCTTTCCGTCAGTCTCCGCGGCGCCAGGGCTCTTACTGCGTTCTGCGCGGATGGCCGCCCGCGACGGTGAACGACGAAGAAGCGGCGGCTACGGAGAATATCGCGGGAGACGCCGAGCTGCAGGGAAACGTTGAAACTTGGTCTGGACATCGGCTCGCCAAGTACCGAAAACATCGGGACCATTGTTCGCCCGTAATTAAAGTGTCATCGGACGGCGCGCCCATCACTCTCCCTGAAGCTTTAGTTTATACATTTTACTTGCTCGGCTTTGTTCGGGAGAGGGTTTTCTACTGGTGTAGGCCACGGGGGCGGCCGCCGAAGATAATACACTCCGGACAGAGAAGAAAATATGCTGCGTGGATAGCGGCGAATGGTTTGGTGCCCCGGTAGGGCAGAGTGGGAACCCGAGAAAAGCGGCCACGTGTCAAGAAAGGGGAGAAGCGAGGAGGGTCTCTCCCAGGGGAGAAAAAGAAGTAGACGGCGACGGAAGAGGAGAGATCAGACCGCGACGTGAGGAACCAACCTTCGGCCCGGATATACGATGTGAATAGTCGGAGAGAGACGGAGCGTTGAGATTGAGATGGTAGAAAGACGGAACGGAAAAGGAAGATAACAGAGTCGAAGAGATAGCGATGAGGAGCGATGAGATGATGACTAGGGCAAAGACGGTACGATGAGAAATGAAAGACGCCGACGAATCGGACAATGACACCAGGAAGAAGCCCTGAGCCCCAACTCGAACAGCCAACTCCGAGGCCCCCGTAAACATGGACAGACTGTGAGACGAACTTCATCTCCCTTACTTAAATGAGCTTTGCGGGTAGGGATGCGGCAAATTGGGACATTGCGCGGTTTCGTTAATTAATGACTTTATCATCTGTGTCGTCGCGTGTTTGCTTTATATATGCATAACCTTGTGTTGTTACCGCTACTTCCTTTATGTGCCTGCCCTGTGTCAAATGTCGCGAGTGTTTAAATCATGTGTTATAATTTTGTGTAGTGGTTGATGTGCGCGGTTCTACGATGCTTGCAGTTAGTATTAAATTAAGTGAACCAGTAAACAGAAACAGGTCGTAGCGTCTCTTACTTCCCGGCCCCAGCACGAATCCCTGTATGTGGAAAATGATTGAGACACGTAGCCAAGAGGGAACCGCATAAAAAGGGTTGAGTGTTCTTCCCTCTCTTTGGCGATCGGTGGCGTAGCGGGGGACGTCTCACAAACATGATAAACATGACGTGCCTGTCATGTAGCAACATGACTACATGCTACGCTCATAAAGCGCTCGCGGCCGTTTCGGCAGCTTCATGTGTACCAAACTCGGTATTACGTGACACAAATAGACGACGTAGGTAAGTGACACATCAAAACATGGTAGTCATGACATGCGTGTCATGTAGCAATATGACTACAAGCGACACTGATTATTCGCTCGCGGCCGTTTCGATAGCTTCACATATGCCAAATTTGGTACTACGTCACGTGAGTTGATGATTGAGGTATATGACTGGTGCGAACATGATAAAAATGAGATTCGTGTCATGTCAGATCATGGCTACATACATTTCGATGTGACGCGGTGCGCGTGCTCGCCGGCGTTAATTTCGTCGCGTCACGCGGGCGTGGCCACGCCAGGCGCCGGTCCTGCCGTATACTCGCAGGCACACAGTGCGCTGCGTTTCTTGACGCGTGCGCGTTTCAGCGCATCCGGCCTACCTCCGTCGCGAAAAAAGGGAGACGCAGTGTTGGCTGGATAATACACCAGTGCGAAATGCAGCATGTCGTGTTTCGCGCTGGTTGCCCTAGGGTCACGCCTGGCGTCACATTATAGAGTGCTCGCGTTTTGCTAACGTAGCGTCACTGTACCCAGAGTTCGCGCACGTCAGCGCTACAATAGAGGCCCTTCATCATAGAGTTTCCTAAAATTAACTATAGGGGACTCTGTCGCTGTGATCGTTAAGCGACCACGACATTGATGAGAAGTACACCCATATGCCTAGTCTTCGTACTTGCGGGTCGCGAATTGTATTTTCGGCGTCGTTTATTGATTAGTTTTGGTTGTGTTTGAAAAAATTATTCAATCCTTTTGAATTTCATGACCCAATTCGGAAAGGTAAGTCTAAAAGAATAAGGTGTGAAGCGCAACCGCTGAACATTTGCTGATTTATGTTACGTGAGAAAACAGCTCCAAGCCACACGAACACACACGGAGCCAAAAGCAGGCTATAAGTACGCAGATTAGACAAATGTGTGTACTACCCTTCCTTCCCATGCTCGCTGAAGCGCCGTGCTTTGCAACTCCCATAAACACTAGTGCCATAGTTCCCTCTAGTGTGTATGAGGAAACTTTATGCCCTTCATAATGCACTCGTGGCCGTTTCGCTAGTTCCACATATACCAAATTCGATGTTACGTGACGTGAATGGATGACGAAATATATTACTGGAGCAAACATGATAACCCTGACACGCGTGTCATGTAAGAACATGACAACATGCCACGCTCATAGCTTGCCCGCGGCTGTTTTGCTAGCTCCACATATACTATATTTGGTATAACGTGACGTGAATAGATGACGAAGATACACAACACATCCAAACATGATAATCGTGACATGGAAGTCATGTACGGCATCATTTATGATGATGATGTTTATATTAGATTTTAGTGGTGCAAGGGCAACTCAGGCCAAAGAGCGCCGAACACACGGTTTTTTGTCAATTTGATTACATAAAGTCTACTCAGGGCGGCAACAATAAAAGTGTGGTGCATAAGGCTTAAACTTAGGTGTAGTTATTATGTGTAATGATTTAAACCGGACTGAGCTTATGGGTTTTAGAAAGTCGTGCAGTGTCAGCAACAGTCCTTCTCAGAACAAGGAGTGCGTGCTGCATGACATTTGATCAAAAAGTCTCACCGGTTTTTTCGGGATGGGCAGGAGGCTGAGAATAGTGAGAATGTTATATGGAATGTAGGAAGCCTACACTAGCGGAGATCTTCAAAACCACTTTTGGGGGAAATAATGGATCGTCTCCAAAAAAAGTGCTGGTGAGGTGGGATGTGGCATTTGTACAGCTTTGGGAAGTGACGCAGTCTCTTTGGTTCATAGTACGCACAGATAATCAGTACATGAACAACAGACAGTGCATCACCACATTTTGCACAATGTGGTGCTGGAGAGTTGTTTAGAAAGTGCGAGTGTGTTGTTGCATGTGTATGACCGATCCTAAGTCTGCACAGTGCAACCTCATGGTGCCTGTTACGTTTTTCAGTCAAATATCTTCCTATTTTTGGCTTTACTAGGTGCGGTTTGTTTGCATTTGCTGCGTTTCATTCCTTTTGCCATTGTCTACGCATTCGGGTTTTGATGAGTGGCCTCAGGTCCTCATACAGGATAATTTCTACGTCAACTGACGGGCGGAGTACAGCTGACTTCGCAAGTCTGTCCGCTATCTCATTGCCAGCTATGTTGCAGTGTCCTGGATTCCAGCATAGCGTGATTTTGAGCGTACATTTGCGGGCTGACTTGATGCACTTTAGAAGAGTTTAGAAGTAACTGGGTTTTTGGGTATCTTAGTGCAGGACAGTGCAGTCACTGCACCGAGAGAATCTTTGTAAATGATTGGGGCTGGTTCTTTCTCCATTAAAAAGTGCCTCACAGCCAAATGTATGTCATATCATTCTGTAGTAAATATGCTGGTATGTTTATTCAATGTTCTAGATTCAGAGAATGCGGGACTATGTGCCGCACACGCGACTACGGAGGACTTGGATGCATCAGTATAACACTCAGCACACTTGTATTTGACCTGCAAGTGCATGAAGTGTTGATCGATTGTGACTAGAAGGCCATGATTTCCTACCTCTAAGAATGAAAAGTCTCAAATATTAGCCCCTATTTCTCACGGCACCACAGTGTCCTTGTGAGAGCTTATTTGAAGATTAGAGAACGGTATGTGCAGATTTTCAAAGTGTGAGGCTTTGAAAAGGTATGAAGTATGTGAAGTTCTGGGGTTTTGTGAGGTATGTGCAGATTTCAAAGTGTGAGAGATACGGTGGCGTAACTGATGGTCGCCTCAAAAACAGGTGGGAAGTGGATGTATCTTGCAAGAGCGCACGAGCTGGGTGGTCGACATGGAAGGGCACCTCTGTGGCATACGTGACACTTGTGAACTGACGACGCCATTCTAGTGGCCACCGATCTTTCTCAACATACAGGCTGGCTGTTGGGCTGGTTCGGAAAGCACCGCTGGCCAGCCGAAGCCCAAGGTAGTGCACTGGGTCAAGCATCTTCAATGCAGATCCTGACGCTGACTCGTAAATCACCGAGCCATAATCAATACGTGTTAGCACTACACTTTTGACAAGGTTCAGTAGACAGTCATGGTCTGTGCCCCAAGACTGATGCGGGAGAATCTTCAGCAGGTTTAAAACTTTCAATGACTTAGGTCATAGCGGTTTGATATGTGTAACAGAGCTGAGCTTTTCATCAACCACAACACCTAGATCTTTTTACTAGCTATGGTTTGTCCAATCAATGAAATGTAGGGGGATGGCCTTATGCCACGTAGTTTGTAAAGAGTAAGAAAGCAGCCTTGTCACAGTTAAACTTAAAATTATTTTTGTCTGCCTAGCTTGAGAGCTTGTATACTGCCAACTGAACCTGACGTACAAAAAAGCGGCACCAGAACATACCAGGAATTCAGAATCTCGCTTCAGAACAGGTGCTCGGCTCTTGTGGAGGAAACCAACTTTAGCGTAGATAAAATGAGTGATAATCTGACGAGCATCTATACGGAGTGTGCAGTGGAAGTTGGAGGACAGGAGCTAGGTAGGACACTGGCAAGCTTTCCAAGGAAACGAAGAATCTTATTAAGAAGCGTCAAAGCATAAAAATCTCAAGTACAACAGACAAAATAGAACTGTGAAAGCTTTCGAATTAGAATAATAAGCGAAAGGTATACGATTTAAGAAGGTATAACATGGAGAGAATTGAACACGCTTTAAAAACAGAGAAATTTTAAAAGCAGGGAAGAGGAAACTTCGAATAGGCAAAAATCGCATGTATGCACTTAGATACAAAGAAGGTAAAATAGCTACCAATGTGGATAGGATGGTTAAAATAGCGGAAGCGTTTTACAGATATCTGTACAGTAGCCAGGAAAACCATGATCTTAATAATAAAGAAACTAGCAGTAACCCAGAAGAAACCCCTCCAGCAATGATAGAAGAAGTCAGAAAAGCTTTGGAGAGCATGCAAAGAGGCAAATCTGTTGGTGAGGAGCAGGTAACATCACATCTGCTGAAAGATGGAGGACACTTTGTGTTAGAAAAACAAGCCACCCTGTTTACGAGGTGTCTCCTGATAGGTAGAGTACCGGAGTCTTCGAAGAATGCTAATATCCTCCTAATACATAAGAAAGAAGATGACAAGGACTTCAAGAATTACAGACCGATCAGGTTGCTCTCCGTAGTATACAAGCTATTTACAAAGGTAATTGCTAACAGAGTGAAGAAAACATCAGAATTCAATAAACCAAAGGAGCAAGCAGAATTTAGAACAATCACTGAACAATCGACCGCGCTTATACTATCAATCAGGTACTAAGGAATTCTCAGATTATAACCCATCCCTTTACATAGCCTTCATAGATTACGAAAAGACGTTTGATTCAGTAGAAATATCAGCAGTCATGCAGACACTGTGAAATCAGGGCGTAGATGTAGCCTATACAAACATCATGGAAGAAATCTGCTGGGGATCAACTGCTACCATAGTGCTTCATGAAGAAAGCAACAGAATACCAATGAAGGGTGTAAGGCAAGGGAATACAATCTCCCCAATGCTATTTACCGCGTGCTTGCAGGAGGTTTTCAGAGGTCTCGAATGGGAACAGATAGGGATAAGAGTTAATAAAGAGTACCTTAGTAAACTGTGCTTCACCGATGACATTGCATTGCTGAGTAACTCAGGAGATGAATGGCGACTCATGATCACGGAGTTAGACAAGGAGACCCGAAAGGTGGGTCTTAAAATTAGTCTGCATAAAACGAAATTAATGTACAACCTCAGAAGAGAGCAGCGCTTTGATATAATAATGGTCCACTTCAAGTTAATAAAGACTACGTCTACTTAGGGCAGGTAATAACCGCAGTGCTGGACCACGAGATTGAAGTAACTAGGAGAATAAGAATACGATGGAGCACATTCAGCATGCACTCTCAAAATATGAGAGATAGATTGCCACTATCTCTCAAGAGGAAGGTATGTAACAGCTTTATCTTGGCGGTACTTAGCTACGGAGCAGATACACGGAGCAGAAACCTGAAAAGAACTCAGCGCAAACTGAGGACGACGCAGCTTAAATTGAGGACGACGCAGCGAGCAAAGAAAAAAATGGTCTGTTTCCTCAAGAGGCAAGAAGAGAGTAGAGTGAATTAGAGAACAAACGGGGGTAAAGTATATATTAGTTGAAATCAAGAAGAGGAAATGCACATGCGCTGGGCATGTAGCGCGTAGACAGGATAACCACTGGTCACTAGGAAAACTAACTGGATTTCAAGAGAAGGGAAGCGGGTTAGTGGGAGACAGAAGGCTAGGTGGGGCAGATGAGATTAAGAAGTTGGCAGGTATAAATTGGCAGCAGCAAGCACAAGACCGGGTTAAATGGCGGAACAAGGGAGAGGCCTTTGTTATGCAGCGGACGTAGTCAGGCTGATGATGATGACAACGATACACAATATGACGTTCACAGATGGCTAGGTTGCACGATTTGAAGCCTATCTGAATTTCACCCACATATACAGAGTAGGAGACTGTTTAAGGCAGTATGGTGCTTGAGTTCATTTATACAATGAATAGTGTGCAGCTATGTAAACTGCCTAGGGGGATGCCATTTTCATGCATAAACGGCTTTGATGAGGCAGTTACAACACGAACCACAATTGTACGGTAAAAAACATAGGTTTTAATGGTATTCAACTTATTTTCTGACACTCCGAAAAATTACAGGTTATGGAGATTGCCATAACGCCATGTCGTGTAGTAAGCCTTCCCCAAGTCGAAAATTACAGATAGGCAGTGCTGTTTACGAATGAAGGCATCCCTGACATAGGATTCGAATGCTACCAGTTGGTCAGTTATCGACCGGCCAGATCTGAATCCAGCTTGACGATAATCAAGGAGGCCATTGTATTCAAGGTAATACATAAGGTGGCGATTTACCATTTTTTCGAACACCTTGCACAAACAGCTAGTCAGCGCAATAGGCCTGTAACTAGCACCAAGTGTGGCTACTTTTCCTTGTTTAAGGATGGGTATGATAACTGCCTTTTTCCAGGTCATGGGTAGACGCCCAGAGGACCATACATTGTTGAAAAGAATGAGGACGACATCAAGCGTTTCTTCGTGTAGGTGCTTCAGCATGCCGAAAGAACCTGCTGCTGAGCTGCCGCACTTCTCCTGTATTGCCTTTAGTTCACCTATAATAAAGGGGGCATTGTACCCTCCTGCCGATGGCCTTTCATCACGATTAGGTTTACGTTCCTCGGCAAGTTCGTATCGCCTAAAGGAGTCTGTTTATTGTGCTGAGCTGAAAATATACTCAAAGTGTTGTCCAATGGCGTCTGCCTGGTGTTCCAGTGTATCACCAGCAGTACTAACAAGCGGCACCCGATGAGTGCTGTGCCCTTGGAGTGCTCTTACTCTGTTATACACCTCATGTGCGTCAGTGTAAGAGTTTACCGAAGAGAGGAAATACTGCCAGCTCTGTCGTTTGGACTACCGTCGGACACGTCTACCGTTTGCTTTTGCACACTTAAACTTCACAGTGTTCGGCTGTAGGATACCTGCGGAATTTTGACCATGCTTTGTTTTGATTGTCACGAGCATCTTTGCACTCAGCATTCCACCAAAGTCGTCGCTTGTTCTGTGCGTTGTTAGATGTATGTGGGATGAATTGTTCTGCGGCATGTATAAAGTGCAGTGTGACCAACGCTTCACATTTAATAATGCCCAGTTTTCAATTGATGAGCCTGATAATTTTGAGAGTTGTCAGGATTTCGTCAAGTCCGCATCCTGTTCTCTGAACCTGGTTACATTAGTAGTCATCGTACTCGCATTTCTTGGTTGTTATAGAAAGACAAAAAAATGATCGCTTTCGTAGAAGTTATGAATAACAGCCCACTCGTTGGGTGACAAGAGTGAAGGAGAGCCGATAGCAAGGTCTATTGCTGCGTATGAGTTGTTGGCTCTTTTTTAATAAATATATAGAAACTGGAGGACAGGAGGAAGTTTTCGATTAGGGAGCCTTGAGAATACGTTCTTCTACATTGCCATAGAGGGTGGTGCGCAATAAAATCTCCAACCAACAGGATTGGATGCGGGAGTTGGTCGATGAGTGTTTCTAATTTATTAGTAGAAAGTTCGTAGTCCGGAGGGATATACAGCGAACACATAGTGGTTGTTCGTCCAAATTTAGGGTTCGTATTGTCACTCCTTCCAAGTCAGTAAGTAACCAGAGAGAGGCTTTGAGATGGAACTGCTTTTTGCACCACGATAGCGAAACCGCCAAATGAATAGGCAGCGCCTTGTCCGTCCCTTTAATACACCACATAACTTTTCAAAAGGTGAGTGTGTGTAGGTTCTAGGTGTGTTTCCTCCAAGCAAATTTGCTTAGGTGGTGTTCTGCAAGTATTTCATAGATTTCTAATTTCTTAAGTATGCCTCAGCAACTCCAGTGGATGATACTTTCGGCAGCCATTTTCATGAGTGAGGAAAAGAGCGCGACTTACTCACACTTCGCCACTGCCTTTATCAGGTGGCTTCACTGGATGATGTCTCTTCCCTCTGAGGCGATCTATTGGGCCCCGCCTAACTTGGGGGGATTCCGCCAGCATCTTTGACGCTGAGGATCCTGTTGTCATTTTCATTGCCTCCGGTGGACTCTCGGAAGCTAATAGAGGTTTGCGAGAAGAATAGACGTCTCAATTGCCTCTGCCGTCCCTGGAGTCTGATAGAGGTCGACCTCCGGGACATGACAGGTTGGTGCAGCCGGTAGCTGCTTGGTGGGGCACAGAGATGCACACGCATAAGCAAAGCTGTATTGCGTGCCCGTCGTCACTAGACGCTGCCCGCTTCCCCGGCGAGTTGCGTCAGCGTATGGTTATCTGGAAAAAAAGAGATACCTTCTTCGGGGCCTGCGAGAACGTAGTATATTCTGTAACTTTGGTGTGAATTATAGCCTTTTCTTTCTTGAACGCTTCACATGTGTGCGAGTACGTGGTATGCGGTCCGTGACAATTAGGACATTCTGTTTGGTTCGAAGTGCAGTTCTCGGTTGGTGTATAATGGTCACCACGTTTCACACATGTTAGTTTTCCGCTGCAGGTGTTTGATCCATGTCCGTCTCTCTGACACTTGAGATACACTGTGGGGTTAGGTATATACGGACTGACTTTTCAATGAAATAACGCCACTTTCACAGGTTCGGGAAGGATGGAGCGACTGAAATTTTATAGTATATATGCGGGGTGACTACTTCTTCACTTTTTCATCTGATTGTGATTCGATGTATGGCTATTATGCCCTGCTCTTGAAAGCCCTCACGGAGGTCAGTTTCAGTTTCTCGCATGAAATCGCGTTCTGAAATGACACCTTGGATAGGGTTAAGACTGCGGTGGGGGTGACAGATTCGTTTACGTGTGTAAACTGCTTTTCTTTCAAAAGATAGAGGTATGAATATAGGAAAGAGAGCAAAAAATACTAAGCCGTAAGAGTGTTAAGTTAAACAAAAAGTGAGACGAGAGGAAGATAGGAACACAAAACTGGAAAATACCCTGTGACACATACTCGCTTTATGCATCCGCCTATCTATCCGTTCATCTGCTAGTCTGTCTGTCAGTCCATCCATGAGTCTGTAACTGCTTTTGTTTCAGGAGAGTGCGGGAGTAGTCCTTTTTTTGAAGTTTATTCAGACAGTCATGGTCTGGAATGAAGGGGCTAAAGGCAGATGCAACTGCCTGACAAAGGCCCTCCTACTCATACATTGCTCAGGGGTGGAAAGTCGCGGTACATGCGCAAATACAGGTAACAAGAAAAAGCAAAAAAACAAAACAAAACAAAAAAGAACAGGCGCACAGGCGATCAAAACACATTAGGTAGAATAGTTACCTTCGGTACACACTAATGATTCGTGACCTGAAAATGTTTATACAAGCCCTGATGATGATCAATGTTACGAAGCAGTACAGAACAAAATAGAAAAAAATCAAAAGACAGCAAATGTCAAAATAAAGAGAAGATTAGGAGCTAAACAAGAGGTAATCTAACTTTTTTCTGTAGGCTGTATGTCGAACAGTTGTCCTGGATCATATTGGCGATTTCTCGATTGTTATTCAGAAAATTTGGCATTAAATTGGCTAGTGTCTGAGTACCATATTTAGTTCGGAACAAAGGTGTTCTGAGTCTATTTTGCCTTAGGTGATATTGTGAATGTACAGATAACGATGATGAGGACAGGATTTGGGGTTCGTGCGAAATTTGCCTATGTGTATGCACGGCAAGTCTTAGTTGGAATAGCTGATCTATTCTGAGTATATTAAGCTTTGTAAAGGATGGCGCTAAGTGGTCATTTCGCTTAAGATTTTCAACGCAACAGACAGCTCTTTTTTTGTAAAATAATAATATATTAAATTTTGTTTGAGTAGTGGTACCCCAGTTTAGGAGACAGTATTGCAAATGAGAGTGAACGAGGGCCTAATGTAACTGCAGTTTCAACCATTTAGGCACCAAGGAGCCAACTTTATACAGTATTGAAATTGACCTGCACATATTTGCATGAATCTTATTTACGTGAGGTGCCCAGCTTATATTCTCTTCAAAAACAACACCTAGAAATTTATAACTAGGAATCTGTTCAATAGCGCAGTTTTGAAATATTATACAGACATTATGATCGTCAGGCTTATTACGGCTCTTGAAGATAATATATTTAGTTTTTTTACATTAAATTGAAGTTGATTTAGATGCAACCAGAGGGAAAGTTCATTAGCCATCTATTCGCTACATTTTGAAGTTCAAGTAGATGTTTACCTGAAAAAAAGTACTCGTGTCGTCTGCATAGAGAATTATGTCGAGTTCGCGGTATGTTCACAATATCAGTTATGTAAACGAGAAGAATAAAGGTCCCAGAATGGAACCTTGCGGAACGCCATACTTTATTGGCTGAGATTGAGAAGAGTAGCCATTAGACTAGTGAATTGTACCCTGTCAGATAAGTAACTGCGGATCAAATTTAATACGATACCTTTAATACCGTAGTAAGGGAGTTTGTGAAACAAACAGAAATGCTTTATGAAATCAAACGCCTTTTTCAAGTCTAAAATATTGCAAGAGTATATTGCTTATGATCCATATTATTAAGTAATTTTTCTTTAACATCCAAGAGCGCCATTTCGGTTGAATTCTTTACACGGAACCCGAACTGTTGCCGTGCAAGCATTTGATAGTCACCAAGAAAGTTCATTAGTCGTGATTTTAATGTATCTTCTAAAACTTTGGAAAATAAAGGTAGCACGGAAATAGGCCGGTAGTTATTCAAGTCGCCGTGAGAGCCACCTTTGTGGATGACTACCACCTTAGCTATCTTCATGCCATCAGGAAAAATACCAGTGGCAAAAGCTTGATTGCAGATATGCTGCAGTGGGCCACAGAGTAATTCGGCGACATGTTTAATTGGTTCTACCTTAATGTCATCGTAACCAGATTTGGGGGCACGTTAAAGAACCCCAGGTGGTCGAAATTCCCGGAGCCCCTCACTACGGCGTCTCTCATAATCATAAGGTGGTTTTGGGACGTTAAAACCAACAAATCTATCAGTCATCGTAACCAGCGGCAGTATTTTTATTTAAAGACTTCAAGAACGTAAGTATTTCTAATTGACTACAAGGAGTCAAGAAAATAGAGTTCGCCGAGAAAGAAGAAATGTATTTTTGGCAGTCGTTTGCTGCGTCCCTTGTCTGAGCTGCTGCACCTGAAGTTAAGAAATGATTAATAAATTTATCCGCCAAATGAGCTTCTCTAAACTCAACACCGTCAATTGTTAATGCTGAAGGAAGAGAACCTTTTGTTGTTCCTATGAGTGTACGTACCGAGTTACATGCTTTCCTTGGATTGAAAGTGACCTCTGCAGATTAAGCCTGATAATATTGAATACAGGCTCTCTTCAAATCAGAATTTAATTTGTTGCGAAATTTTTTATATTCATGTAATATAGATATGTCTCTTACCCTAATGAAGTTATGGTATAGTTTATCTCGTTCTCAGATTCTGTTGTAAAGACCTCTGTTAATCCATGGTTTTCTAGACTTTCCGTGCTTTTTATAGTATTGTAGTGGCAAGACAGCATCATAACAGCGCTTTACATGTTGCAGGAACAGATCATACGATATATTAGGGTTTTGCTCACTGTAGACAATCTCCCAGTCGATACTCTCAATACTAGCATGAAATGCTGACAAGGCATTGGTAAAGAAGGAGCGATATGGAAGTGGAGCATCGTTAACACTATTTTTTTATTTCTTAGCTGCAGGAAAAAAACAGAATATAGACAAGTGATCGCTCAGATCAGTTGTTAGCACACCAGCACTGACGTCATTTCTATCATAATTAGTTATACATAGGTCTAGCATAGTTTCACTTTCTGCTGTTATTCTAGTAGGCAAACTTATAAAGTTCCTACACGAAAATGATTCAATTACATCTAAAAATTGTCTACTTTGCGGAGTAAGCAGTAACAAATCAATAATAATATCACCAACAAGCACAATATGCAATTTCCTCAAGGACACTCATTCAAGAATCGAAGTTATAAAGCACAGAAATTCTTGAAAATCCCCTGATGGGGGCCGATAAACTGTGACAATCAGGGACATTACACATTGAATGGCAATTGATTCATAATGGGCGCTAACACAACAAAATTCAGGAAGAACGGCATATGAAACATCTTTCTTATATATAGCGACACACCACCACCCCTACGATTCGGTCTATGCACGCTTTCATGCTTGTATCCTTCGATGAACACTACATCAGACGTGCAAGAGTACCAAGTCTCAGTGAAGGCCAAAAAATCGAGGAATCAAACAGCACACCAGTTTGCTTGTTTCTCATACTACGTTTGTTTAAATGAAAGATCGACATTCTGTCCGGCTTCTTAAAGGAAGGGCCCTGCACAATTGATTTAAAAGTTTGAGCGTCATGATATATGGCTTCATAGAAGATAGTCATTGAGGGGGATAACTGAAAATTGAAGTAATGTAAGTGATAGAAGACATAATTCAACGAATGTTATCTAGGTCGCTTTCGCTGTCTATGCGCAATGCTCGATCACCAGGCACCTTGCGCACAAACAATTCGCCGGATTTTCGCCAAGCGAACTGATAATGGTATTCCTCTGCCTTCGCCTTCAGTAGCCAGGGAAGTTTCTTGTTCTGTGGCGTCAGATTGTCAAGGAAATACACGTTAGAGCTAGCAGTTTTTTAATTCGATCTTCTTAGCCATCCACTGGTCACGTGTTGCTCGTGACACAAAACGAACAAGCACAACAGGGACTTTGCCGGTTTTTGGTGGAAGTCTGTGTATGCCTTCGACATCACAGCTCGTCACTTCAGAAAGGGTAAGCTTAACTGCTAAGTTATTGAGCTTACCGAGCAAATTTTCATTTTGGTTGACAGGCATGCCGTGAATTTCAATATTTCGGCGTCTACTGTATTGCTCTAAAGTATTAACCTGCTTGTGCAGCTCATGGACGTTCTTAGTGGTGTCGGACAACTGGGCAGAATGCACCTGTTTTTTGAGGACTGCTATTTCAGCTGATTGCTTTTGCATTTCAACGAGCACCGCATCATATTGATCAGACAAATTTTGAACTGACAGCTCTGATTTGTCGACTGTATCTTTTACTTTCATTAGTGCATCCACCTTTCTCTGTATGTCAGGTATTTGGGCGAGCTTCCTATTAATTTCGATGAGTACTTTCTCGATCGACGAATTATGCTCGCCAGTGTGGCTCTTATCGCCACGTGCACTTCGGGCCGCCGAAACCAGGCATGTCTGGCACTTCCATGTTTTCTTTGCGGCATCATCTTTTTTGAAGGTCGTTTTGCTCCTTTCCGAGCATGCCCCCAGGTAATAGCCATATTTGCATTCAGAGCAGGTTGGATATGAGCCACTCTCTAAGAGAGGCTCATTACAGACTAAGCAAGCATCAAACTCGGACATCTCGAACTGAGCAAAATCACAGATTCAACAGTATCAACGGTCACAAAAGGAAGCGACAATGATCAGAAAATTCTTGCAACAGCGGTGGCGACGGTGGCAAACAGCGTCAAATTAGGGAAATGTAAACACAGTTTACAACAACCTGCAAAGTCAAGACAGGAGCAGATAGTGACTAGCAACTGTTCCGTAGCCACCACCGCTGAGCAAATGGTCCTCCGGTGTCTGGGTTGTGCCTTTTGAAGGTGCGTCTCGATGACGTAGCTCACAAAGGGGGCCTTGTCGATTCTTGATATGGACCCGGGATTCTTGATATGGCGTCGAAGAAGATAAGGTGGCAGCAGGCGCCGATCCGCAAACACGCTTTTACCGGGGCTGCAAAGTCAGACAGGAGCAGTTAGTGACGAGCCACTTTCCCGTAGCCGCCACCGCTGAGCAAATGGTCGTCGGGTGTCTGGGTTGTGCCTTTTGAAGGTGCGTCTCGATGACGTAGCTCACAAAGGGGGCGTTGCCAATTCTTGATATGGACCCGGGATTCTCGATATGTTGTCGAAGAAGGTAAGGTGGCAGCAGGCGCCGATACGCAAACACGCTTTCGCCGGGGCTGCAAAGTCAGACAGGAGCAGTTAGTGACGAGCCACTGTTCCGTAGCTGCCACCGCTGAGCAAATCTGAGCAAATCTTTTGTTGTGTCACTTCAACAAAAGATCACAGGATGGCAGGTTATTTGCATCAGACTTTTTGCCTATTAAATTTTCAAGAGCTTTAGATATCAGCAAGACAGACAATGCTGCAACAGACTCATTGTCTGTAAGAGAGTATATGACCAGAAAGTGCGGAAAGTGGTCACAATCAGTTCGGGCACGTTTGGAGCTTTCATCGTTGCGGTTCCCTTTCAGAAACCGATCATTCAAAGGGGGAAGGATTTTGCATGCATACGAAGTTCGGCAACGATGGTGACTACCCACCACCTAGCCCAACAAGGGGACGCCATAGGATAGAACACTTTAAGGCACCAGTCATACATCGCCGCTGTAACCAAATATAGTTACCCAAGGTTGGGAACCTACACAGGGTTAACCCTCGCCGCCAGGAAAAATTGGAAGTAGACGGAATATAGCAGGTGACAGGACAGTAAAAGTGAGAGGTGAAGATGAAGACAAGGGAGAGCGAGAGATAGGAAAAGGCGAATGCCGATTTCCCCTGGGTCGGTCAGACCAGGGATGCTGTCTACGTGAAGATAGATAGATTTGTAGGGTTTAACGTCCCAAAACCACCATATGATTATGAGAGACGCCGTAGTGGAGGGTAGTGGAGGGCTCCGGAAATTTCGACCACCTGGGGTTCTTTAACGTGCACCCAAATCTGAGTACACGGGCCTACAACATTTCCGCCTCCATCGAAATGCAGCCGCCGCAGCCGGGATATGTCTACGTGAAGCCGGGGCCAAACGGGTGTGTTCACTCTACCGGGGGTCCTTAAAGGTTAAATGACCCAGCGTCGGCTGAACCCCCCTCCCCCCCCCCCCCGAATCCTCTTTTCCGCGGACACAGCTCAGCTATGCACGGCTAGGCGTGGGAAAGGTTGACACCCCCCTTTAGCTCAAATCCCTGGTGTCGCTACACACCAAATGCCTGCTTGCACAGACGCCCCTGCAGAGCGGCATCATTTATCTCCACCTCGTAACGTTGTGCTGATTATAAAGTGACATATCCACATTTCTCATTCGTGTATCACATGTCATCATTCCCACAGTACGTGGGATCTTCCAATTTTTTTCTGTGTGCATTTTCGCCCTATTAGTTAGATTTCTTTTATGAAGAATATATTCTATTGTTTTTTATAGCTTCATTATTTAGTGCAAACATTATGGTTGGTCCTGGACGCGTTATATGAGTGATTGATTGGTTGATGAATAATATTAATTTCATAGTCGTCATGAACTAGGCTTTTACGTCTATAAACTACAATATGATTATGAGGAACGCCATAGTGCGGTGTTTCAGAAAGTTCAACCATTAGGTGCTCACCAGAGGTCACAGTAAACAGTACGTATTTTACGTTGTTTTGGCCAATGTGTGACGAACTGGCACTAAACAATTCGCATTAGTGCATTACGGACAGCCGGTATCGGGTGACGCTGCTGTGGGGTCCACCGAAAGCGAAGTCTGGTTGTTGATAGAAAAATAAATTGTGGTGGCGCCAGTTAGGTCACGTGTTTACCTTCGAAATCAAAGTTATAGCGTTTTAGAACTTCTTGAAGCACACCACAAGACAATCTATCTGGCACAATTTTGCAAGACGAGTCTTTCTTTGAATATTTGAATGCTGACATTTCGGTCTCTCTCCCACTGTGTGTCACACGATTCACCAAACCAGTCACGGTTGAAGTACTTGCTGAATGCCCAGGCGTATTACGACGGTGTCAGCGCTTATATTTGTGAACATTGTATATTAAAAAGCAAATAATACCATATGCTAGGGGTCAGATCAATGCATAAAAATGAAGTACAGTGCTCACTTACTAGGGAATGCATAGATACGTAATTTTGAAGACCCCAGTGTTCCTTTTACTAAGCTGGAAATGCAAAGCTATGCACGAAAAATTGCTTTAACGATGAGATGGTGCTACCTACGAGGGAGAGGCTCCAGTCTGACTATGTATACAAGCTCATGTTCCCGAGAGGCACTGTCAGTGACATGACAACAACACTCACTTATTTAGAGAGTAACTGCGTGTCCGTTAGCCTTCTCATAATTATTCGTATGCGATAAAATAGTTTAGCAATGCGTCTCAGTAGCAGGCGTGTATAAGTTTTCACTCATAGGCACCTTTGCAAAGAAGGTATATATTCCTAAATTGAGGGTACTTAGTTCCGGGACAAAATAGACTGTAATAAACAATAACTAATACAGCCACAGAAAAATTGATACCTCCTAACCAAAATTCATACAAAAAACGTTCAACATTCGCCAGGCTTTTCTTCGAAAATTGTTACCGAAGAGAATGCAGCGACAAAAAATACTTGCTTTCAGGGCAGCCAGAAGTTTCTGGCGCGGATTCTCGCTCACACGAGAAAAAAACACATAAACGCCTAAATTCCGTGCGCACTGATTTCTGCCGTCGTCCCACCGTCTCGCCGCCTCCACATATTTCACGGTGATTGTTTCCTTTTGCGGTAGCCGGTCGGGCGAAGAAAACTTTGTAGGTGTTTCAGGATGATGATTGATTTGATTGATATGTGGGTGTTTAACGTCCCAAAACAACCTTATGATCAGGAGAGGCGCCGTAGTTGAGGGCTCCAGAAATTTGCACCACCTGGGGTTCTTTAACGTGCACCGAAATCTGAGCACACGCCCCTACAACATTGCCGCCTCCGTCGGAAATGCAGCCGCAGCAGCCGGGATTTGCTCCCGCGACCTGCGGGTCAGCAGCAGAACACCTTAGCCACTAGACCACAGCGGCGGGACGTGTTTTCTGGATGGCACAACGATTGGTACTGCCGGAGAGAAACAAGCCGCACGCCGGCCGTGTTTGAGGCGTGGGCTCATGTTAATGAAGGCAGTGTCAGATGTTGTCTTTGTCTCACGCAGCACTTCCTCTATTTTAAAGGTCACGTAGTATGGGCGGCGGAAAGCATTTGTGTTTCATCAACTTTGCAGCAAATCACGCATCTACGTGCCAATTTTGTTGGTTTGTGTCCAATCTTGTCGGCGATGTTTTTGAGGGGTGAGGTGTGAAATCGAGTACGCATGTACACATGCGTTGACATGAACTTACCACGCCTGTAAGTTGCAGTCAAACCTTTATATTTTCGTGTAAAATGGGCAATCGTGACTCAGCGAAGATATTCATTATATCATGTGTAAAGTCAATGTACGACACGCTCATGTCACCTGTGAATAAGACCAATTGTTGCAGCAATACTACGCGGTCAACCAAAGCTACCCTAAAGTCGAGAACTAAAGGTGTCTTACATGTAATGCAGCGATAAGAATAAAAAGAAACAGGCAACAGTACCATATCATAACCGATGCACGCACGCCTCCGCAGATAAACAGCTTTCGCCAGTTATTTTCTACAGAGATATAAAAACCAGACTCTTACTCAACGCTATCCACTGTTAGTACACAGTAAGAAGCCGCGCTCACCCTGAATGGATATGCAATGTCATCATTGATACATTGAACACGATAATAGGTAATAGATGAATTTTTTAAAAGTTCACTTTGGCCACGACGGCTACGACAAGCACGATGTCACAATGAGGAGCATGCGTAGTAGGTAAACCGCTCCATTCACTATTTACTTACACAAATTCGAAAAACTTCTTAATGTGAACTAGCACACAATATTTATTTTTAATTATTCTGTATCAAAAACAGCAGTCATTCGTTAATGTATCAGGTTCATGTTACGTCCACACATTTCTCTAAAACGTTCAAACCTTAACTCATTCCTCGTACGAATAATGCCTGACAGAATGTAACGTCAAGTGCACAAGGTTTTAGCAACCGTGTCATGTCTGTTAAGCAAACTTTTCGTGTAATTGATAATTTGTGTGACTTATGTCCGCATTTCAAGGCCGACCTGTCAAAACCCACGAATCTCCGCCTATAAAAGGCGATAGTGATTGGCAAAGCGGAAATAAGCGTATAAAATGAAGAGCATGCTCAGGGTATATATAATTCATGAGTATTCGAGCGTCAAAGATATAGAAGGCAGCAAAACATACTACAAAAATAACTGACCTCTGTGACATCCCTACCAGCCGTATATATTATATCAGTGGAAATAAGGACGAATACGGCTGCGAGCACCTCTGTATGCATGGCGGTCTGGTTCAGTGTTCGTACTGCATCCGTGTGCCAACGTGAATCCGAAGTCTGATGAAGTTTCCGGAGACGGGGAAAAGCCACTTGTCTGTCTTTTATTCAATGACATGACGTAAGCGTATCACATTGTAGCTTTCATTGCGTTGTCTCCAATTATGACAGTATTACTCACAGTATGGGTATCTAATAAGGTCTCGACTGCAGAATAATTGGCACGTCATCGAATTTTTCTCATCCTAGTATACAGAGAACATTTCGGCTAAAAGTGAACACAATCTGCTTGCAGCACAATGACGCAGCGATTTATGTAATTTTTCACCAACGAGAAAGCTCGAGCGACGGCTTGTAAAAGTCATTGTCTACTCATTGATTAGAGAAGAAGAGCATATTTTCTTCATTTCAGAAGCTCCCGCTTCGTTGAGGCATGTGTAGAATGCGTGAAACACCCTATGCCATATTTCATAGCTCGCTCACAATAGAAATAATTTTTGCATGACGCAAGTCCTTGTAAAATTAACCTCTTCTTGGGGACAATTATTCGTCCTTTGAGTATGAATAACGTGATGAACGTGCGAACTTCGTGAATCTACATGTCAACTGCATGCTATAATACTTAGGCCTTCTTGCACTGAGTATCGTACTGATGAGTTGTTTCAGACGCATTTTACATCGTAAAACCTTAACAATAGAAAACGAGACAAAATAGCTAAGCAAAGTTTATTTCACAGAAGTCTTTAAAAAGCGAAACTGGCCGCTTCTGACGTCGCAACTGGCGGTTCGTCGGTTAATAACGCAATAGCACGAAATGGACATTAAAGACAAATTTTTTTTCAGAGTGAAAGCTCAATTTATGACAGTGTATAGAAAGATAATATTATCAACTGCATGGCCTTACTTACCGAGATAATAAAGTAAATACAAGAGAGTACATGAGCTACCCTAGGACATTCTCAAAATGATCCTAATTACGTCAAAAGTGCCGCCTGCAAATCATCCCTAGTAATTGAACTAGCCGCACTAAATAGAGAATCTCCTACACAACAAGAACGGAATAAAATGCTGCTTGTTCGTTTTTGTTTGATTCGTTGAAAAAGAAAACCACCGGACGTTACTATGAGGAATTACGCTAATAGTTCACAAGTTCAATTTTCGCCTGGCTAAACTGGACAGGTCGTGCCATCTAGTGAAACGCAGTTGAACGAGGCACTCTTGTCATCTCGCAGGCCATGGCAGAAAATTGTTGAATGATCGTTGTAGCAGCCGCGGGTTGTGCTACTTTTCTACTACTAGTGTGGGCAGCCACACAGTAAAGCCAGTCAACGTTGTGCACGGCAACAGAGACGTCACACTTTCCGCTTGAGGCACTTAATTGGAAGTGCGCTATGCCAAAGTGGACCACTGAAAGGTCATTTTTAAAAAAAATAACCACTTCTTTCACACAATAGTAACGTTAAAAGGGTTCTGGACTGCTATTTCGAACATCAACGTCGACCAAAGTGTTGACTTTAGCACCCCTTTATAAAGAGCTCGTTTCGCAGCGATTTCAATTTCTGTGCCGGCGTTGGCGTCGGTGGTTCGTTGGTGCAGAACTTGGAAGCCGATACAAATGCCAAAACATGGTTGATTACTCTCTCAGAGAAATTGGATTAACATGAAAGTAAAATCTGTGCTTCAAGATGTCGTTTATTGCTACATCTATATAAAGTATCATACAGAGTCTGTTGCAGTTTGGCTGCAAAAGCACCCCTTAACGGTTATGCATCCACATTGTCGCTTAGTGATGCATCTCGTCAAGGTTGACTAGCGTCCACGATTAGTGAGTAAACATGCACTTGCGGCCATTGATACTTTTGTTGCTTCAGTAGTTCACCATGAGACCGAAGCCAAAGAAGGTGATGTAAGAGCCAGAAGAGTGTGACCGATTTAACAACTAATTTGGGCTAAGCTCGCCACTTACGGCAATTTAAATTTGAGGAACACCCCTACGCGATGATAGGGAAGCGGAACACATGTTCTGTTTTTCATGTTCGGCGCCCTCAATTTTCGCAGTGAGAGTGTATTTACAAATGCTGAGTTATATCCAACCAAAATTGGTGGGTTGCGGAGATATTTTACAGCAAAAGTTGTGCTGAGATCTCCACTCGGGTCACGCGCGGTGCCGTAGATGCCCACCACCCCCGCCATCGCCAACACCAATGACCGTAACCACTTCGTACGAAGTAAGCAACGAGACATCGTACTTAAGAATGAATGGGGTGCAAATCATGGTCCGCAGAGTGCGAGCACAGTAAAAGAAGAAGGAGGTGTTCAGTAATCTACCACTGAGCCATGGTGGTGCTTCGGACGTGTCCACAAACTTGCCTTATGGAGGCTTGATTTCCGAAAAGGAATCGCCTTAATATGAGTAATGAAGCGTTTTAGAAGAGCAAAACAACATCCAGGCGTCACACAATGCCCATATTGTAACGAGCGGAATGGTGCAACCCTCCAACCTATTACAATAGCTTGTCCTTGTTCACCTTGTAACAGCTGTGGCGCATACGCACTTTAGACAAAACTCCTCATCGTTGTCCGCTGGTGCATGAACAATTGCCACAATGTTTCTTGCAATTGTTTAGCGGATACCGCGCTTCTCAGGAGAATGACGAAAAACATGACTGTGAATGCTAGCCTACTACAAAGCAATTATTATTAATGACGCCATAGCGGGTACCCAACAAGTAGGGTTGCAGCAGTTACCCAACGACTGTTTAGAAAATCACTGAAAAGCCACTCTTCTAGCTTATTCTCGGACTGCGCTGCTCCTTCTGAGCAGGCCTAGCATTTTTGTAAAGATGAATGAGCGACGCCAACACTTTAGGCGAGGCCACATCCTTGTAGAGTGTTAAGGTGTTGGCAAAATTGAAGTTTCTATTAGAAACGCACCGTATAGGATGCAAGCCTGGAAACCCCGCGTGGACCTAACTAATCATGGGCATCATGGTCTTGATCTAATTACTCGACGTTTCCAAGACCTCTGTGAGAGGACAGGGAGAGACATAAAAAACTTGTTATGAAAGCCTACAAAGTGTGTGACCACTGCGCCGCGGATAACGAGCTTGCATCTTTGTCTTGTATTTGTTTTGTGTTCGACACGTTGAGTTCCACACGAGTTTCTTGAACTTTTGTCTTGGTTTTCTGATCATACGTATTTAAATAAGATCATTTCTATGAGGGAAGTATAATAGTTAGGCCTTGGTTTGTAGGCATAAAACGTTTTTTTATTAAGATAACTAATGGCTGAACAGACGTTGTTGCACGGGAAGAAAGTGTTCAACCCCATTTTCACAGTTGCGTTCAAAATGCACTAAAAGTGAACTGAATGAAATTGAGTTTATTGCGCAGAAATGTTGCGGGGAGAGCAGGCAAAAAAGCGGCACTGAGCAGCTTGAGGATACCTGGCCACCTCACAAATTCAACGGTTACAGCGGTTGAAAGTGTGCCATATACCTAATGCATGAACAGAACAGCAAAAACAACGTAAACAAACACATCACCCATTTTAGTAAACAAACAAATGTAGCAATAATCTCCACGTAAAGGCAATCCTCAGTAGAATGTGAATAAGTCATGGATCGACCTAAAGTTCTGTAAGAGGTGGTCGTTATTCATTATTGTCGACATCGATAGTTGCGCACAGAGCCAATTTGCGAACCCTTGCTTTCACGGGTCTCATGATTATGTGGTATACATACTATTACGATGTGTGTATGTGTGTGAGAGAGAGAGATGGAGAGAGAGAAAGAGAGAGGAGTAAGTGTTTTTGTTTAAAAAAGCAGCGCTACGCCAGAGTATATCTGCACTCATATCGGCACAAGTGCTGGAGTGGAGTGAGCGCTCTATATCAAAACCATTTAAAAAGAGTAAGCGCTTCAATTATACTGTATTTTACAGAGCAGCGCAGCACCGCCATTGGTATCGAGTCACACCAGAGCACGCATCGGTGTGAAGCGAGGGCTCTACCGCCCATCGACCTAGTGTCGCCTCGAGTACAGGCGGGGCTACGATGATGGACAAAAGACAAGCTCAGATCATTAACTTATTCGCATGTAACACTAGTTGTGCTCGGAATGCAGTGAAAGTAACATTGATACTTTAGAAACAGCCCCTCCGCGGTGTTTTAGTCGTTAAGGTACTCGGCTGCGGCCGTTTTGTTTGGCTGGCCGCATACAGTGCTCCGCTTTCACACGTTTTTGGCCCGTTACCGGGCCTCGCCCATGCCTGGACAAGCTCACTATTCCTTCTAGAAGACTTCCGGGACACGCCGACACCATCCGGGCCCCGGTCCGACCCCAGGCTGGCCCCCCAGGCCCCTTCAAAAGTACGAGGCGGCTCGGCGCCGCGCTAACACTAACGCGCCGCGCCCGCACCTCCACGATGCAGAGTCCCACCCAGCACTCGACATCAACAACTGACGCCCTGTCGGTAAGCCCAGCCTCCTCCGGTCATACCGCTGATACAGCCGTGCCTCCGCTGTCAAACATCTGGCAAAGTCACCATCCCCGCGCCGACAACATACAGCAACAGGCAGCGTTCCTCAACAGCGCGCACGGTCCATCAACATGCAACGCTGGTGGCGTCTCTGCTACTCTCAGCTTGATAGCCACGCAAACGCCGGAGCCCGAGAGCCGTAATGCAGCGTTGGCGTTGCAATCAACCACGGCTGCTGCTCTCCCCACCTTATATGCCTCTGGCCCGCCCACTTGAAATTCCGAGTCTGTCGAAGAGCGCGTTTCGACGAGAATCGTTCTTTCCATCGCCGAAGCTTTGCCTTCCATCACTTCAGCTGACGACTTATCGACGGAAATGGACTTCACGGCATCGGAGGTCAACGAAGACAATAAGCCATCCCCTGAAGGCAGCTGGAACACCGTTAGTGCCAATCGAAAACCTGCTTCATCACCGTCGGAATCCAACTTCCACCTGGAACACTCACGCCGAAACTGCCTCTCTATGACCTGCTTTCTACCATCATAGCCGCCGCAAATCTCTCTCCAAGACCAGTGCGGAGGTCACACTTCAAGCCAAACCTGCTCAGAGCCTTGTGTTTCTGAAAACGCACTCACCTCTCACTGCCCACCTCCTACTCTCCCTCACAAGTCTGGAACTTAATGGTAAGCCAAATCACCATTAATCCCTATGCCCCCAGTCCTCCAGTGTAATGCCACGGCGTTATACACAACGTCGGTGGTGACTTCACAACATCTCAGCTCTTGCATGACCTCGAATCCTTTACTTCAGATATACTCGCTGCACGTATGATGGGCTCCACTGAATCCGTCCTCATAACATTTGCTGGAACCATCATCCCTCGCTTTGTGTACTTCAAACGCGTCTCTTTCCGATGCCGTCAACATAAACCCAAAGCCCCCCTACTGCACTCGGTGCCTTGCTATAGGGCACCGTGCTCATCAATGCTCCAAACACAGCGTTCTGGCCAAGTGCCGCGCTGTGCGTCTCCTCTACCAGCAAGATTCCGGATGCTCACGTTTGCGCCCATGCCTGGTGCATCCATTGCCAAAACAACACCCACTCATCTCTCGACTCCATCTGCCCTACCTTCTAGCTAAGCAACGCGACTGCGCCAAAGCAGCTTTTCTCCGTCGCACAGCCATGGCCGAGCCACTCCGCCTTCGCCGCCCTCCTCTTCAGCGCATGAGTTCTTATCACCTCCCGCAATACCCCCCCCCCGGGCTCACACGCCGCTAAGGTTAAGGGAAACGCCTCCCATGTGCACTTCTTCATCAAACACACCTTCACCATCTTTAAGTAACGAGAGCCGCTCCTTCGATCTGCGACTGGCTATGTTGGAGTGCAACCAGTGCGAGCAACAACGCGTTTCAGATGAGCTACAACAGAAAATACTCGCACTGACGCAGACACTCGCAACTACCACATCCTCTTTAACCTCTCAACTCACGGAGCTAAATATGCAACTCACCACACTTTACGGCCCCGACCTCCAGCTACCATGTAACCAATGTAGCCGACATGGTCGAAACCAACACCACTGCGCATCACACTTGTTTGGTCCAGCTGGAAAATTCAATTGTCCGGATTCTTACGACCCTCGAAACCCAATCTAAGCAACTGGAATCTTTCAGATATATGCTTAACTCTCTGCAAGAGTCGCTTCCCCCGGCAAAAAAGAAGGAACGCGCACGCGTAGGCGCTTCCTCTACTTCAAAGAGATGGCGCGTTAAAAGGATCTCGATACCTTGCAGCGGAACTGCTGCTACTTTCGTCATAATAGAACCCCTCTCCACCAATATCTTCTCACCCGCCAAACATTAACCCATTCGCTCCTTACACAGGAAACTCGGGCGGCCCTTGCTGTCCCGGGCTACCGTGCATATCACGCTACGACGGGAAAGCCACTTGCGTCCATTTATGTACGCAATGACGTTCTCGTTGAATCACTGGACGTACCCTTCCCCCTCCCGTTACATTTGGTTGGTGTGGTTAATTACCAACCATCTACTCGTATTTCTCTGGCTCTGATCTCCTTTTACAAGCCCCTGTCACGTCCTCTTTGTTTAGTGTTCTTGGCAAATTCCTGCACTCCCTTCCATCGACCACCTATATCCTCCTTGGGGGTGGCTTTACTGCTCCTCATGGGCTCTGGGGTTACCCCCAAACACTCAAACCAGGTCTCCTTCTACATTGCCTCGCCCAGGAACGCCATCTCTCTCTTCTTAATACTCCTGACACCCCTACTCGAGCGGGCACTGTTTCACAGCGTTCCACTACACCCGATCTCACGCTCTCTCGAAGTTCCCTTCCTTTCACTGGCAGGTGTCTGCTGAAAATCTTTAAGTGATCACTTTCTCATACACAACACCACCTTCTTTCCCACAATAGGCGGAAACAACGAGTCGCTCACACTGACTGGGAAGCATTCCGTAATAACCTTTTGTTTGACTCATTTAAAACTTACGACGACTAAACGTCGCGGATCTCCGCAGCAATGACATCCTGTAGTCGCCGCGCTCGTTTTCAACTCCCCATTCCTGACCCTGATCCTCACTGCCTCCACTTATGGCAACGTCATCAACGTGTGAAACGCGCTCTATGCTCCCAGCCACACAATGTCCAACTTTCCTCCCGAAATAGTGCTCTGCGAGCTGAAATTAACGCTTACAGCACTTCTCTCGAGCACTCTCGTTGAAACACGCTGTGTGACGGCCTTGACTCCGCACTGCACTCGCGCTCTACGTGGTCTCTATTTAGGGTCTCTCTTAGGTACCAAGTCTGCCGTTGCTCCCACCCTAGCTAAAGCTCTCACTTAAGGGGACTCCATCTGATGTGTTTGAAAATTTAAAATCTCTGTATCTCCCACCCCCCTTCACAACTTCCTACCCAGAATACTGTGGCGAAGCTAACCCAGACCTGGACCGCCCATTCACACTCAGAAAGCTGGAAGCTGCCTTAGCCACTCAATCTACCCGCTCGGCACCCGGTGAGGATGAAATAACATATACTACATTACGTAATCTCCCCGACAACGCGAAGGAATTTCTCCTACACACATTCAACGAAGCATAAAACAGCGGCTGTCTTCCAAGCTTTTGGACATCATCTCTAATTTGCATGATTACGAAGCCGGGCAAACCTCCATCTCTCTCTAACCTTCGCCCTATCTCTTTGACGTCATGCGTTGGCAAGACTCTTGAGCGAATGACTTTGTATCGACTGTCTGATTTTATTGAGGCGAAAGAGTTTTTCCCTCCTTCTCTTATTGGCTTCCGACGCCACGCTTGTGCGAAGGACATGTTCCTTGTCTTCAGCATACTTTTTTTTTCATCTTCTCGTAGTCAGATCGATGCGCTTGTAACCGTCGATGTACGGAAGGCTTTCGATGGCGTGAGTCATGACCACATACTCGCTCAGCTCTCCTCCCTGTCATGTGGCTCCCGCATGTATTCTTACATCCGATACTTTCTTTCCAATCGAGTTGCTCGATTTAGAGTCAATACTCATTTGTCTAACCCATACTCCTTCACCCGCGGCACTCCTCAAGGTGCCGTACTATCTCCTACACTATTTAATATGGCTATGGCCCTCCTTGTCTCCCAACTGTCCCAAATACCTGACCTCCACCATATTTTTTATGCAGACGACATCACTCTCTGGTGTGCGTCTGGATGTCCCGGCCACGTGCAGGATACTTTGCAACGTGGCCTGGACCTTATCGCTTCCCTTCTCGCTACTGCTAGCCTGTCTCCTGCACCGGAGAAATGTGACCTACTTTTGCTGAACCGGTCTGCGTACCAATACTCCCTCAATACCCTCATCTCCCTACATCTTTCTAGCTCTCCCATCCCCACTGTTCAGCAATGCAAAGTTCTTGGCTTCCCTTTGCGCGCGACAAGAACGCGTAGGCCCTAAATCACGCTGTGAGGACTTGTCACTCGGTGACCCAGCTCCTGCGACGCGTTGTCACTCGACAGTCGGGGCTCCACGAGGCTCATGCGTGCCTGGTTGCACATGCGCTTGCCCTTAACAAGTTCTTGTACTTTGTACCCTACGTTCATTTCCCGAAACGCAACTTAACACACTCGAAAGAGCTCTATTAGGCCTATACAAGGCAGCTCTAAACCTCCCTCTCACTATACCTCTACCACTAAGCTCTTTGCCACAGGCCTCTTCCATCCATTACGTTCTCTCATTTCTCGTAATCACGACTCTCAGATTGCCCGTCTTTCTCTCACTCGTCAAGACCAATGGCTATTAGCCAAGCCGGTACTCCCTCACATTCCCGTTTCCGTTCCAACCTTGCCTTCTGCCGCAAGCACCGCTGCTTCTAATTTTCGCATCATTCCCCTCCCATCCAATATGTCTCCCGTTCTCCAAGCCGGCCGGCGTCATGTAGCGGCACAGCATCATTCTCCTCCTCTCTCTACACAAGGAGTTGCCTACAAGGATGCCTCATACATGGCTCCTCGGGGCTCGTGTGGCTACGTTATCTACCATCCACACCTTTCAGCACCTGACACGCACACCAGCGGGCCATACTTACACCCGCCAAATGTACTTTCACTCGAGGTCCTTTTCATGGTCCACGCCATGCAGTCATTTTCCTCTCTCCCCTTCTTTCCCCGAGTACACGATTTACTCCGACTCTCACGCCGCCATCCATCACATAAAGAACAACACGTTGCCCCCCTGCTCTTCAAACGGAGGTCGAGCGAGGCGGCCCTCTGTTCTTCAACCCTCCACTGTCTTCCTCCACTGGGTTTGTGGGCATTCGGGTATAACGGCAATGAGCTAACTCATCAGCTTGCCCGCAATATATTGCACCGGGCACCGTTCATTCCCTGGCCCAAACCTTCGGAAGACAGTGAGAGCTCCGCGAATAACAATGGGCAGATCTCCTTGCGTCACACTATCAAGGAGGTGTATCTCCAGCACCGGCTCGACAAGCGTCTTTACCCTCCCCCTCATCCATCACTCACTGCGCTCGAGGCTCGAACTCCACGGTACATCCAAATGAACTGCCTCATAACCCTCCCTCGCCTTTCCTTTATAAATATAGGTCTAACCCCTGCTGTCTCAATTGTCCCTCCCCATACGCTGACCTGTCACACTGCCTGTTTTACTGCCCAACTGCTCATCATCCAGCTATTACCCTCCCCCATCCCTTCTCCATCACCTCCTGCTCGACTGGTTTGGTGCCGAAGGGGAAGAAGAAACAGCCGTCGACTGATCGCACAGGTGGTCGAAATGCTCGGCCT
>WOVY01007618.1:0-49787 GCA_013436015.1 Rhipicephalus annulatus | reverse complement strand
TTAGCAGCAATTCAGTTAAGCCCTTGTCTTTATGCTTAGGCCCAGAAACAAAACACAAGTACCAAAGTAGTCCTAAGAGTCGTGCAGTCTCGCTGTTCCAAGGCTTGTGGAGCCTAATTTAGTGCAAGCTTCACCATTTTTTTAAAAATTCATATTCAACCAACAGGTTTTGGAGGCACAGTGGATTTCAGCTAACTTGTTCCACACCAGTTACTTTGATAAAAAGCGGAAAGTAGAGGAAAAAATACCATTTTAAAGGCATTGTAGGTAATAACAAAAAGGGCTGCTTTCTTTTTGTCTGGTGCTTTGCCTGAACGCTGTGCTTTTTGTGGTATAGTTCATTGTCTGGAGAACATAGGCCTTAAAAACTAACATTAGCCATGTTGAGGTCGATTTCTTGGTTATAGTCATAGTAGCCATATTAAAAATTATGACTTCAAACTTGATTGTTCTTTGAAGATTTTTTCCTTGCATAATGATAATTGAGAGTCTTAGTCAATTTTGTTATAAGAAAACGTGATGTCATAATAGGGTCACTTTTTGTAGAGTCGTTCAGTTCTACCTTACCTTTTACATTCCTAAAAGAGCAGCTATTTTCAATATCGGTATTTAAAATGGAATGAGCATGCTGTATGTAGTAAGGTGTGCGCACTTACAGATAGCACATGCACTCAACTTTTTTGTTGGCAGTTTATTTCTGTTATTCTTGACTTATATGTGGGGTTTCACATCCGAAAACCACTATATATGATTATGAGAGACGCCGTATTGGAGGGCACTGGAAACTTCGACCACTTGGGGTTCTTTAACGTACACCCAAATCTGAGCACACGTGCCTACAGGATTTCTGCCTCCATCGGAAATGGAGCCGGGGTTTGATACCGCGACGTGCGGGTCAGCAGCCGAATTTCTGTTACTCTTGCTCCCCTATATGTGTGCAGTTCGGTTATAGTTATCTGGCTTGCACAGATTTTTAATGGCACCTGCCTGGTCCTTCTTGCTTTCATGGTGATATTAACCTTCATAAGTTGCATAGGTTTAACTGTCAAAATTGTTCAAGATGCCAATTTTGTGCACAAACTGTATATTATAAAGGCAGCAGATGTACAAGCACACACTATTAAATGTACATTGAGAGCTTTCACTTGCAGTTCCTAAAGTTTTACTGTGCAGGAAGCATTTAAATCATAATTTCATAAGGACATAATAATCGATTATCTCTACCATTGAAAATTGTGACAACCTAGTTATTTTCACTGTGATAAGCATGCTGTTTTTTTTTGATGTGGCAGAACTAATTTATACACTCATTCCTACTATTATTCACATATGCATAACAAGAAGGATTGTGTGCCTTACATTTTCAGTTTCATTCTGTGTGTTATATTTCTTGTGCATGTGCAAATATATTGATTGTATCAGGGCTGATGTGTATATTAATGCTTCTCTACTGATAATAATAACTTTATAAGTTCTTTAAGTCTTGCATAGAACACTGCATTAATGTGTTGCAATGTTACCACCGTTTATGATCGCTAGCATGTCAATTTATTAGTTTTGTAATGTATTTTATTTAAAAGGTAATTTTGCTTCCGCATCACGACAATTAGAAAGATGCCGATGATTCAATTCCTCATCATACACATTTAAGAAATATTGTGATTTGCACACAGTATTGCATGTACTCAAGATGTGGACGTCTATTCAATTTACACATTATATTTCTTTGCACTAGATTCAGACGTAACATGCACACATTTCAGTAATTTCCGCATGATACGTCCTTCCATAAGATGCGAAGTCCGCATCATACGTCTTATGCGGAGTCCGCATCATACTTCTTCCATATTCTAATAATTCCGTACTTGAGCTCTCCGCATCTTACGGAACGTTTCAGTAAGGTGGGAATAGTTTTTGCACATATATCACACGATTTAACAAATCGTGTGATGTATGTATGAAGTCGTGTGAGTAGAACTCTTCGAGTACCCGGTCTGTAGTTTGTTAAATTCCCTGATGGCCCGAAATGATGCATTCGTGGGCCATTTTCATAACAAAATGTCGGAGGCACCTTGGTACCACAAGCTGATTCACCTGCCTCTTAGAGTGAAGGGCGTACTTGCTATAGAGGATTCTGTCCTTCATGAAGAACAATATTTTAGCAAATCTTGTCTTGACCTCTTTGTTAACAGCTTCGAAGCATTTTTGCAGGCTGATGTCTTCCTCCTGTTATTTTGAAGTCCTGTAGGCTGATGTCCAAGGGGTTAATACCTGGAGCCGGGAGTAGATGTCAATTTCCTGCCTGCCGGTTTACTGCAGCAACTTTTGTCTTGAAACGTGTTCTCCTTGCAGCCGACGTCAAAGTCTTTGCATACAAGGGTCCGTGTGCAGAACCGTAATTTTTTGCGCCAGAATACTCTTCTGCAGTGATCCGGGTGTAACGAAGGCTCTTCCAATTGTTATCAGGGTTGTGAGCATCTCGAATGCGTTTTACATTTCCCAAGACATCATATTATAAAGGAGCATTCATGCGAAGGGCTCAAGTCTTGGCACTGAAGAAAGGGGAAATAATTTCCACGTATGCTTTAGGGCAGTTTCATCTACCGTGCATTCAAGAGGTAAATTGAGGAAATCTTTCCAGTCAGCTTGCTATCTGCCACAAGAGACCTTTTGACAATGATTGAATCGCATCCGGTATCTTGCAGTACTGTTGCGGGATTTCCTTCGAGTACACCTTCGCTCGTGGGCACCGATTTTTCCTTCAGCTTGGCTGGGTGCGTTTCCGCGCACTCAGGACTATAAGGAACACAAAGGGAAGCCTGCGAATCTGAAATAATTATCTTGGCTTCATCTCTTTGTTGAAAAGAGCTTGAGGCCTTTTCAACGCTGTTGGCCTTTATAGAGCCGTCACCTGTTTCATTCCCAGTGCGGCGACATTTTCCACAAAAGGGTGACTTTGTACCTGGACCCTTTGTGTTGGTCCAGCAATGAGAAGCTCTGCGACCCTTTTTCTTGCAAAGGAAGCACTGTGGTATTTCTTTATTGTCTTGCCGCTCAGACGTTCGAGTTTGACCTAGAGGCTTGCTCAGAATATCGCCTTTACGTTTGCCAAGGTTAATCAACCTCTGGGCCTTAAAGTAGTGGTCTGTAGCCTCCGCAAGTTTTTCAAGGCTTTCACAGCTTCTTTTTTTTAAGAAAAACAGCGAGTTTCTCATGACATTCTGCAAGAAACTGCTCCGAGAGAATTTTATCTCGTAGAGCATCGTGGGTTCGGTCTTTCTTGGCCATTTCTTGCCAATGGTCAATATAACCTAATAGACGCCCGGCAAACAGGGTGCCCATTTCAGAACTATCTGCCTTTGCTGATAGAAATTTTGTCCGATAGCCTTCTTCTGTGAAACTAAAGCGTTGTAGTAGCGTTTCCTTCAACGTTACGTAGCCTGTGGCATGTTCAGGTGCCATCCTACCAACTACACTCAAGGCTTCTCCGGTCAAGCGAAGGCTTAGAGATGGGGCCCTTTTGTCTTGCGGCCAGTCTTGACTAGAAGCGACGCGCTCAAATCGCTGTATATATGCGTCCAGCTCATTGTGTTCCTTGTTAACGGCTGGGATGGGTTAATTTGGACTTTGTTAGCTCTTCGCGGTGCCTACGGGCACACCCTCGGTAAGCGGCCCCAGTAGTTGTGCTACCTGCTGTCGCACCTAACTGGTGCAACCTTAACTTGAGCTCAAGAACTTCTTTCTCTGATTGTAATCTAGCGACTGCCTCTGCTTCGGCTTCTTTCGCGGCATTTCGTTCAGCCAGACGAGCTTCACGTGCATCTTTTTCGCGTGCGCTTTCCAGGTCCATCCATTCTTTTAGTGCTGACCCACGTAACCCCGATTCCTTTCCGATCGCCGTCAGCTTATCTGCCTCCATCATCGACCGTCACACATACATATACGATGTGATGCTCTTCGTAGATGTAACAGGAGTAGTCCTGTCTCGCGGACGCCAGATATGTCATGGTTAGGTTCGTCACGTAGCAAGGCGTGTGACGCGAGGAAGATAGAGACCGCGAGGAAAACAAAAGGAAGTAATATTGGACGAAAAAAACTATTGCACATACAGTACTATAAGTCGTACGTATAAGTCATACACACAAACAAAAGAAAAGAGTAAACAGTCTCACAGACTGTGCCGTAGCCCGGTGCCCTGAAATGGGACACGTTGCGTTCTCGGATGCAGTCGTCGCTTCGGTGCCAGGTCAGCATACCACTGTAGAGGGCATCACCAGGTCTAGGCGTAGCCGCACACTGTCAGCGGCGTCGGCTCGCTGGGCGTGGTCGGCAGCTCCGGTCTTTCGAGGGCGCTCGCCGTACTGGATATGTCCGCTGGACCAGTGAACCCGAACTCGTACCAGGCCACGCCGACACGCCGTGCCCTGAGGACATCAAAGGCTCGAGGACCGGCACCCGGCCTTTCCAAACTTATACGTAGTTGCGGGTTCGCCCTGGGCTTTCTTGCGTCGTCTTGTCGGCGTCTGAACAGCTTCGTTCTCCGCGAGCGCCTCCTCTTCTTTCTTGAGTGGGCACGCTGCCATGCCCCTTCATTCTCGTCATCTTCTTTGTGATGTGGCGCTGTCGTCTGCTATGCTCGCATTTTTTAAGCTACTACATCACAAGTATAAACGCACTGAATCGCCCACTAACCTTTTTGAATCTTGTTGTCTTCTTGCGCTAGCGACAAGAGCAAAACTGGCATGATTAATAATTCTGCACAACCTGCTTCATAACCGCAGCCGCATCGATGCATCAAAATACATCTCCCTAGCAGAACCCAGAGAACTAAGACACAAACATGCGTTCACCATTACATATTACACCTTTACCAACAATTGTTTCAAGCATTAATTCTTTCCTCGGTCGACAAAAAAATTGAATTGTCTAGATTCCTCGGTTACCAGAATAAAATAATTGTCAGAGTTCACCTAAAAAACCAAAGACATATTCTGCAAATATTTTCCAGTTATTTCTTCTCTTTTGATGGGCCGTATATTCGTTTTTTAACGGTTACTTTTGTGAATAAATCTTCGCGTTCAATTGCACGTAAACGAATTTGTTTTGCTGGTTGCAGTAGCCGGTTCTGAGTTATCAAAGTGCGTATTTCTCTGGTGTATTGTTTCCAGTGCTCTTGTGTTTGTGTACAACTAGTGTTGTATTGTCTTTCCACCAGTGGTTATCTTTGGTGGAATAAATGTTCGCGTTCAATTGCGCGTAAATGAACTTGTTTTGCCGGGTACAGTAACTGGTTCTAAGTTACCTGACTGTGTATTTTTCTGGTGTATTGTTCCCAGTGCTCTTGTGTTTGTGTACAACTAGTGTTGTCTTGTCTACTAGATAACAACTGTCTTGTATGCCGTCTTTATAAATGTACTGATTGTTCAGGGTTTGTATGTAATGAACGTCATTTTATCAAAAATGTGCTTTTTGGATTTTGTAAAGGCCTCGAGGCCCTTTCAGGCGTTTCTGCCAATGCGTCCTCTTAGACGTTTTGAAAAACTTGCTGCTGTACCAATGTGAAACTGAAAACTGTATTTTGTATCCAAGAACTGACACCCTTCTGCTTTGGTCTCGTAAGAGACTGGCAGTATCGAAAATAAATAAGCAGATAAATAGATAAATAAATTTGGTATTACGGGACGTGAATGGACTACAAAGGAATGCGACTAGTGCAAGCGTGATAATCATGTGATGCGTGTCATGTAACAACATAGATAGAGAGCGAAGGAATGTAGGAAAGGTAGGGAGGCTAACTAGACTATGCGTCCAGTTTGCTACCCTACACATGCGGAGGGGGAGTGGGCAGTAAGAGAAAGAGACAAGGATAGACACATGTCACATCACACACAATGGCGAGTTTCACAGGTGGTCCCTCAATGAAATTGCTGTCAAGTATCTCAGGAGGGCTCGTGTGGCTTTCTGTGCTGATCCGGCGCGACCAGGCTCCTAAGATCTTTGCTTCAATAAATGGCTGGTCATCGTGTCTATTCAAGGCACACTGGAGAGTCCGGCGATCTTCATCAAATTGGGCTCGGTGGCACAAAAATGTTCAATAGTCTCTATGCAGTTGCAGCTTTCACAATTGAATGAATCCGCCATGCCAATGCGATGGCTGAATGACTTGGTAAAAGCTACCCCAGTCCACAGCCAGCACAGCATTGTAGCGTCACGTCGAGAAATCTGGGATGGCAGCTGTTTCTGGAGTATTGACTTAGATTCTTAGGGCGATGATTGGAGTTAGGTGGAGAATTGCAGTGCACAAGCATGACATTATGCGCGATGTGACGAAGTTCTCTAGCTGCGTCTACTCTTGACAAGGGTATTAACAGTGTGGGCACTCCATCGTGGGCACATTGGGCAGCGTCATCAGCGAGGGTGGTTACCACTGAGGCCACAGTGGCCGGGCAACCACTGTAAAACAATGTCGTGTCCTGGATCAGCAACGCGATGACAAATTTCAATAATACGATACACCATCTGGTGGTAGTTTCCATGTCGTAGACTTCACACGCATTGAAGGGCTGCCTTGTAGTCGCAGAAAATGGCCCATCTACTAAGGGATTCTTGCGTAACAAACTCCACAGCGGCTCGAAGAGCGGCGAGCTCGGATCCCATAGGTGTCGTGACGTGTGATGTCTTGAATTTGACGGTGATTGATCGAGATGGTATGACAAAGGCCCCTGTCGAACTTCCCGAGACCAAACCGTCTGTGTAAACATGAATTCGGTTAGCTTACGACAAATGCAAAAGGCCCAGTGAGAGTTGCTTGAGGGCTGCAGATGACAGGCCTGCCTTTTTAGATATCCCCGGCACTTCAAGGTGCATAGTTGGTCTTTTCATGCACCACTCTGGAGATAGTGGTATGGTTGCGGGCGAGAATCTCCACGAGATGGAATTCTGGTTAGCCGCAACAACTTTGGCAAACGCTGCCTTTGGTCTTTCTAGTGGCAAGCTAGCAAGGTGGTGGTTAGGCACTCTGGATATGTGACGGATATGTGTCCGGAGTGTGTCGACAGTTATATATGTCGTGATCGAATGCTCTTTAGCAATACCAATCGTTGCTAACGTATTAGCGCACCGAGGTAGCCCCAAGCATGTGCGAAGGACTTGGCCTTAAATGCTTTCCAGGACCCTGATGTTAGTTTTTCCGGCGTTGGAAAGCACGGGCGTGCTATACCGCAAATATCCCTCGAAAAGCACTCTGTACAGCTGAAGCATAGATGACACTGATGTGCCCCACGTTTTACCAGCGAGAAATCTTATCACGTGTGTGATAGAGCTGAGCCTCTTCTTCAAGTGCGAAATGTGGGCACTCCACGAGAGATCTCAGTCAATGATGCCCAGGAATCGGTGACGTCTTGTATACGAAAGGTTCACGTTGTCGATAGAAACAGGATAACAGATCATGGGCTTGCGGGTAAAAGGGAATAAGGCGCACTTCTCGGTGGAAATTGTGAGGCCTCGAGCAATGAGGTACGTCGACGTTATTCTCGCTGCTTTTTGGAGCCGTGCGCGTACCTGGGGTCGTGTCACTGCTGAAGCCCAAATACATATATCATCAGCGTATGTAGAGATATTGACTGATCGAGATAGATTTTGTACAAGGCCAATGATCGTGAAGTTAAACAGCGTAGGGCTGAGAACCCCGCCTTGTGGAACGCCACGAGTAGTGTAATGATCAACGGTGTGGCCTTCCGCAGTGAGCACAAAGAAGTATCTCCTCTTTAGGTAGCTCCGAATCTATCGAAACATTTCTCCACCGATTTTAATGTTCGCCAAGGCATCTAGGATGACATCGTGCGTTACGTTGTCGTATGCACCTTTCACAGCGAGGAACATTGCAACCGACATGCGCTTGAGGTACTTCTGTTGTTGCACAAAGGTTACGAGGTCGATGACAATATCAATAGAAGAGCGGCCTCTTCGAAAACCAGCCATGGCCTCTGGGTATATATTGTTACGAGTAACTTGTTTAATGATCTATTTACAGCGCACAGAACTCGACGAGTAAGATGGCGCCAGACCAGCATCCAACCGAAAAAACCCACTTCGTCCTCCTCTTTCATGCAGCCCTGTTTAGCGGCTGTTTTGTATCATAACCCCCGGCGGTAGAAGCACCGTCCCGGTGCTAAAATTACGCAGATGATGTCAAAGGGGGGTAATAGGGCTTTAGCCGAGCCACGTGAACAATGTCGCTCGGAGCTGACGATGACTTTGTTGGGTCAGTTGAAACAATCTCGTACGAGACGTCTGTCACTTGGCGAACGATACGGAATGGTCCAGTGTAGGGCGACAACAGTTTTTCCGACAGTCCCACACGCCGAGTAGGTGACCAGAGGAGCACGAGAGAACCCGGAGAAAAGTGCACGTCCCTATGGTGAGAATCGTAAAGCTGTTGTTGGCGCGCCTGTGAAGCCTGTAGACGGTTACGGGCGACTTGGCGCGCGTGGTCGGCGCGGGCAATGGCTTCACCAGCATATTCAGTGGCCGCAGGTAGTAACGTGTCTAAAGGTAGAGTTCGGTCCCGGCCATATAGTAGATAGAAGGGTGAATATCCGGCAGTGTTGTGACGAGATGAGTTGTAGGCGAACGTCACATAGGGCAAATGAATGTCCCAATCGTGGTGGTCTGGCGCAACGTATTCGGCAAGCATATCGGTGAGGGTCCTGTTAAGGCGCTCCGTGAGGCCATTTGACTGGGGATAGTACGACGTAGTAAATTTGTGCTTGGTATGACAAGACCTCAGGATTTCATGAACGACAGCTGATAAGAACGCGCGGCCACGGTCGGTGAGAAGTTGACGGGGAGCACCGTGCACTAATATTATGTCGTACAGCAGAAAGTCCACAACGTCGGTAGCGCAGCTGGTCGGGAGTGCTCGTGTGATTGCGTACCACGTCGCGTAGTCCGTGGCAACAGCAATTCATTTATTTTCGGCTGTGGAGAGTGGAAAAGGCCCCAACAGGTCGAGACCAACTCGAAAGAAAGGCTCGTTGGGAACGTCGATCGGCGGAAGGTAGCCGGCTGGCAGGACAGACGGCGATTTGCGACGTTGACAGGGCTCACAAGCGGCGACATAGCGTTGAACAGAGCGGGCAAGTCCAGGTCAAAAAAACCGACGTCGTACTCGATCGTACGTGCGAGAAACGCCCAAATGGTCCGTTATAGGAGCGTCGTGGAGTTGATGCAGGACAGAGGAACGCAGGTGCGCTGGGAAGACAGGAAGTAAGTCTGATCCGAAGGAATGAAGGTTTCGGCGATATAGGATCCCGTATTTCACCAAAAACATTTGTAGGGACGGGTCGCGTGGCGTTGTCTCCAGTTTGTCAATGATGGCTCGTAAAGAAGCATCCCGACGTTGCTATTCGTTAATGTTTAACAGCTGCGACACGGAAAAAACGTCCGTGATAGCGTCGGTATCGGTTGCTTCGTCAACAGGGTAGCGGGATAAACAATCCGCATCATGATGTAATCGCCCTGTTTTGTACATTACAGAGAACGTGTACTCTTGAAGGCGTAGAGCCCAACGAGCGAGACGTCCCGTGGGGTCCTTCAGGGAGGCTAGCCAGCAGAGCGCGTGATGATCCGTGACAACACGGAATGAGCGCCCGTACAGGTATGGGCGAAACTTCGCGACTGGCCATACAAGGGCGAGGCACTCGCACTCCGTGATGGAATAGTTGCGCTCGGCTGGAGATAGTAGTCGACTTGCGTAGGCTATAACACGGTCGTGTCCGCGTTGCTGCTGCAATAGCACAGCTCCTATGCCGTGTCCACTGGCGTCCGTGTGAACCTCGGTTGGGGCTAATGGATCAAAGTGAGCCAAGATTGGTGGCGTTGTAAGCAGTGTCGTAAGTTGCGAAAACGATGACGCTTGATCATGGCCCCAGGTAAACGAGGCGTCTTTCTTCAAGAGGTCTGTGAGTGGGCGTGCAATGGTTGCAAAGTCCTTAACAAAGCGTCTGAAATACGACCACAACCCCACAAAACTGCGGACATCCTTTGTGGTCCTCGGAACGGGAAAGTTCGCGACTGCACGAATTTTCTCTGGGTCTGGACGCACGCCTTGGGCATCAACAAGGTGACCAAGCACGGAAATTTGGCGACGAGCGAAGTGGCACTTGGAGGCGTTAAGCTGGAGTCCGGCTCGACGAAAAACGTCCAAAATAGCTGACAAACGGTCCAGATGCGAGTCGAATGTGGGCGAAAAGACAATAACATAGTCAAGGTAACACAAGCAGGTGGACCATTTTAACCCTTGGAGCAATGAGTCCATCATCCTTTCAAATGTGGCTGGTGCATTTCAGAGTCCAAAGGGCATCACCTTAAACTGATAAAGACCATCAGGAGTGATGAATGCGGTCTTCTCGCGGTCCATCTCGTCGACAGCTATCTGCCAGTAGCCTGACCGAAGGTCAATAGTTGAAAAATAGGTGGCACCGTACAGGCAGTCGAGGGCGTCGTCCATGCGAGGTAAAGGATAAACGTCTTTTTTGGTAATTTTGTTAAGGTGACAGTAAGCGACACAAAAGCACCATGTTCCATCTTTCTTTTTAACAAGGACGACTGGAGAAGCCCAGGGGCTGCATGAAGGCTCGATAATGTTTTTCGCAAGCATTTTGCCGACTTCATGTTGTAATATTGCACGCTCCGACGCCGACACACGGTACGGGCGTCGGTGAATGGGGGTTGCATGGCCAGTATTTATGCGATAGGTGACAATGGTCGTTAGCCTAAAGAGTTGCTGGCAAAGTCGAAAATGCTACGATAGCCCTCAAGAACGTGGCAAAGCGCTGAAGCTTGCTCAGACGTGAGGTCCGATGACACCATTTGCTCAATATCGGCACCCCAAGAACGTGATGGAGTGGAACCACTGACTGAGCTGCAGCAATCGTCAACTCTGAAGAGCTCGACATGGTCATCTTGCTTTGCTTTGTTGGGTTTAACGTCCCAAAACCACCATATGATTATGAGAGACGCCGTAGTGGAGGGCTCCGGAAATTTTGACCACCTGGGGTTCTTTAACGTGCGCCCAAATCTGAGCACACGGGCCTACAACATTTCCGCCTCCATCGGAAATGATGGTCATCTTGGAGAGCAGTAATTTCGACCAGGGAGATACCCTGTGGCAGAACTTGGGTGGTGAGTGAAAAGCTGACCAGTGGAAGGAAGGTGCGGTTTTCTCTTAATTGTCACAATCATATGCGGCACAGCAACCCCATGCGTAAGCATCACTGCAGAAATCGGCGCCACCTTGTAATCACCATCAGGTACTGGCAGCGTGGAGGATAAGTCGACATGTGTGACAGAGTTAGGAGGGAGGCGCGTGAAATCAATGCAGCAGAGGCTGGTTTGCGGTGGGCTAGGCGGGTCGGAAAAGAGGGGTAAATCGAGATGGAGAGAGCCAGCTGAACAGTCTATGAGGGCAGAGTGCGTGGCTAGAAAATCCATACCGAGAATGAGTTCATGAGGGCAATGTTCGATAACGGCGAAAAGAACGACAGTGCTTCTCTCCCCAACAGACACTCGCGCAGAGCGCATGCCAAGAATTGCGGCAGTTCCTCCATCGGTGACTCGTACAGCTCGGTTGAGGGTGGGCGTGACAACTTTTCTAAGTCGGCGGCGAAGGTTAGCACTCATAATGGACACATGCGTGCTAGTATCTATCAACGCACTGACACGAACATTGTCGACAGTAACGTCCAAAAGGTTTCGGTTCGTTGTTAACGTTAATTGAGGATTTTTTACGAAGGTCGTCAACGCAGCTCAACCTACAGAAGCTGCACGGCCTAGTTTTTCCGGTCGGAGATGCTGCGAATAGGTCAGAGAGGCAGCACGGCGTTGTGGGGGCGACCGGGACTGACGGCGAGCAGGGGACGGTGACCGGTCGTAGCGAGGTCTGCTGAGAGGTGCTGTAGGAGCGGAAAATGTGGTCGGCGTTGATGGAGAAAGTGATGGGGACGATTCGCGAGCAGAAGTGGTGTAATACTGAGGTGCATAATGGGACGGTGGAGCCCAGCGGCTACGGCAGTGACGTGCGATATGACCAACGCGTCGACAGTTGAAACATATGGGCCTGTCATCAAGGGTACGCCATTCAGACGGATGGCGTTGTATGCGAGGAGCAGAAGGGGGACGAAAAGAAGGCGCAGCAGAGTATATGGCAGGTACAGGATGTAGGCCGACATTCGATAGCTCTTGACGAACGACGGCTTGTATCAAAGAAATCGTAGTCGGGGAAGGCGTAGGCGTCGGTAGTGGCGTGGCTACCGGTTGTGCTGCCTCGACCTCTCGACGAATGATGCGTTTGAGCTTGTCACATGGAGGGGCCTGGTGGAAGACGTCGTCACACGAAGAGGTGGCCGCTGTGTTCGGAAGGCGCACGATGTTTTGGGCTACACGGCGGGCTTTAGCTTGTTCGAGACGTCGGTATTCTTTAAGGATGTTGTCGATACTCGAGTTGTTGTTAAAAACCAGCAGGTTGAAAGCATCATCGGCAATGCCTTTCAAGATATGGTTAACCTTTTCGTCTTCGGACATAGACTGGTCGGCCTTGGAACAAAGGGCCAAAACGTCAAGAATGTATGAGACGTACGATTCGGTAGAAGACTGGGCCCGTGTGGCAAGAGTCTTCTTCGCAGCGAGCTGACGACCAGATGAATCACCAAACAGGTCACGTATCTTTTCTTTGAAGAGATCCCAGCTCGTTATGTCGGCTTCGTGGCTTTCAAACCATGTGCGGGGACTGCCGTCCAGGTAGAAAAGCACGTTGGCGAGCATGAGCGTGGGATCCTAGCGGTGAGTTGCACTGACGCGCTCGTACCGCTTCAGCCAAGTGTCGAGATCGATCGTACCATGACCGGAGAAAGTGCCGGGATCCTGGAGGTGCGGGAGTGTGACGTAGGTGGTGGCTTGGACTGACGAGGGCGGCATAGAGGAAGTACCAGCAGTCGAAGCAGTCGAAAGCTCGCCGATGGTGCGACCGCTGCGCGTCTCCATCGAGGTACAGGGGTCGTCCACCTCCACCAATAATGTTACGAGTAACTTGTTTAATGATCTATTTACAGCGCACAGAACTCGACGAGTAAGATGGCGCCAGACCAGCATCCAACGGAAAAAACCCACTTCGTCCTCCTCTTTCATGCAGCCGTGTTTAGCGGCTGTTTTGTATCAATATTATAGCGTTCAAGGTACCACTCAAGGCGTGTGAGAACCATTCTTCCCATTATTTTTCCCACACAGCTGGATAGCGCGATGGGTCGATATGATGCCAGATCAAGCGGCGACTTTCCAGGTTTGACGACTGGTACCAACCGGCTGTATTTTCACCTTTCTGGAACGACGCCATCGTTCCATGACTGGTTGTAGCATTTTAGTAGCTGGTCTCGGCCACGTCCTCCGAGACGGCTTAAAGCAGCGTATGTAATACTGTCCGGCCCAGGTGACGATGAACGTCTGCAGGTGGCTAGAGCTGCATCCAAATCCTCGAGTGAGAAAAGCATATTCAGTTCAGAAACTCGTGCTACAGGAACATCCCCGAGAACTTCGTCACTCATGGTAACCACATTGCCCGCAATCCTCACGCAGAAATCTTCAGCAATGTCTACCTGCAGGCAGCCTTGATGGAGAGCCAATGTGCTGAATGGACGTTGTTGTGGAGTTGAGCCAAGGCCACGCACCGTCCACCATATATGGGACGTAGGCTCGCGAGGATCGAGTGATTCACAAAATTTCTTCCACCGTTGGTCCTCCATCTTGTCCATTCGACGTTGGATTTTCTTTTGTAGACGTCGAGCGTCTCTGAGGTCATGAATCAAATTAGGGCGCCTGTATCTTCTCTCCGCTCGCCTACAAATTGTTCGTAGTCGTTCAAATTCTATATCAAATTCTGTACGCTTTGATGTGTATTTAAAGGCGCACGTAACCTCTTCTATTACATTTTTCATTACCTCCTCGAGGCCGCACGCGATATTATCGCATGGCTCTTCCACCTTTGCCTTGTACATTGTCCAATTAACTCTTCTGATAGTTGATGAGGAGGAAGTTGCAAAACCTGTGACCTTCAGATACGTTGAATTATGATCACTACCGTGAGTCTCAATATCAGTGAACCGTCGCACTTGTTTGGTGAATTGCTGTGATACCAATGCAAGATCGAAGCAACTGCTATATCTCGTACCACGCAAATACGTTGGACTGCCGTCATCCATAACGGTAAGTTCGTGTCTTGAGGCAAATTCAGCAAGTTTCTGGCCTCTGGAATCAATCTTTGTGCTTCCCCAAAGCAAGCAATGAGCATTGAAATCACCAATCACAACCCAAGGTCCTGGAGTAGCGGTCAAGATGTCATGTAGTCTTTCATCATCGAACTGACCAGATGGTGAGATGTATGCGCCAATAAGCGTGAAGGCTACCTTCTTCTTTGCAACGCGGAGGCATACGTATTGATTTCCGTTATGTGGTTGCACCAAATGTGGAATGTAGGTTAAATCTGTGCAGATATATATAATTACTTTGCTGGGCTCACCACAAGTCGATGAAGTGAAGGCTTCGTAGCCAGAAAGCTTTATTGCTTTCGACATATTAGGTTCACATATTGCTAATATAGGAAATCTGTTGCGGAAAACGTAATGTCGAAAACATGAGCTCCATGATTTGAGTCCTCTGGCATTCCACTACAAAACTGTCGCACTTCGTACTTCGTCTCGGAATAAAGGCATTGAAGGAGTCATTTTGTCTATGCGAAGTTGGCAAGCACTGGACTCAGGGCATCCAATACTTGCAATGCGCATCGTGCTGTAGGCGTGTTCGTGTTGCCTATAAGCGTGCGAATGGCATTGATGAGAGACTTGATCATCGTCAAAATTTCTCGGTCACGCTCTGTCACCTCATCTTGGCGAGCCGCAGAAACTGGTGCTACCGGTGCACGTTCCAGTTTTTCTGCAGGAGTTATCCTTCGAAGTGATGGTCATGCTTCTTCCAGAGCCTCCTTATGAGGGGCAGCATTCTCAGTGCACGTGCTTAGTGCACGTTCGGCGGTGGTGGTGAAGCCGATTCAACTAAAAAAGAATTTACAGAAGACGTGATACTTTGGGCAGGCTTTCTAGATGAGCGTCTGCGACGAGAACGATGTCGCCTGACGACAGCAACCGCTTCTCTGTGAGTCGAACGGTCCCTCACCATTTTCTTCAGAACTGAAATCTCCTGTCTTATTTTTGGACACTCTTTTGATGTGGCGTCGTGGGGCCCTTGGCAATTCAGACAATTATAGTAATTGGCCTTACAGTTGTCGGCAGAGTGTGATGCACCACAACAAGAACATGTTGTAGGATTTCCACAGACGGCGCTCACATGACCAAATTTCTGACATTTTCGGCACTGAAGCGGCTTAGGGACAAATCGCCGCACAGCATGTCGGAAATGACCCACCTTAACATGTGTCGGCAGGCAATCGCTCTTAAAGTCTATCTTCAGACATCTCGACTTTCCTAGACTTAACTACATGCTACGCTTATGATGCGCTTGTGGCCGTCTCGCTAGCTTCACATGTACCAAATTCAGTATTACGTGACATACTAAAACATCCCCAAAAGTCAACAGAATACTGGTTCAACGTAGACTGTTTCAAGTACGCTTTCTTTCCAATAGCAATAAGGGATTGGAGTTCTCTAGGCAACTCAACAACTGGTACCATGAGTTTAACAGAGTTCTTTAGGCTAGTGCAAAAGAAAATTGACACGATGTGACTATACCTTGTTATCACCGAGCGAATGTCTGTATCAACTCATTTGTGTTTCATCTTATCACTAAATCATCAATCTTCGAAAAGATTTGTAATAAAGAGGTTTTTTAACCTGGTATATAAAAACCTGTATGTTATGTTACTTTTGTAAAATGTATGCGTTCCTTGTTCATTCTTAATCAATGAAGAATGTATAATGCGTACCACACTCCACCCACTGTCCAACCCCACATTTCTTGAAAATCTCTGACATGTTCTGTGTTTATGCCCTTCCTGCGAGAACCACGTGAGATTTTAGCAGAATGTTTAAAAAATGAAATCTCTCTGCACAAGATATCCAGCCCTGTGGCACAGGCAAACCCTAATATTAAAAAAGAACCAGGTCCTTATCGTCACAGTATTTACTATGGTGTTTGTCATTACAGCTTCTAAAGAGATGGCTTTGGACTCCTCCCTTTGCCCAGGTGAGCTTCCCAGTGATGCTCTATCTACTTACAAGTGGCTAAAACCAAGCCTCTTCAGAGTAATTTGGATGCAGGGCGCTACACAAAAGTGTAGCAATTATTTTAGCAGTAGCTGTGCTCAATATTGATGTTCGATTACAACGTTAATAAAATATATCGCTTATTCCTGCGTTCTAGGACTCGCTATAACACGAAAGCTAAATGTTTTATCGGAGGGGTGGCTGAGCGCTAAAAGTACATTGGTACATCGTGGCGCCAAACCCCAAGACTCAAGCAACAACAAAAATAAAAATAGGGCGGAGCACATGCAGCATGCATTACTAAATGAGGAATAGTAGGTTGCGCTATCTCTCAAGAAGAAGGTGGATAACAGTTGAATCTTACTGGTACTTACCCGTGGATGAGAAACTTGGAGGATGAGAAGGAGGGCTCAACTTATTTTGAAGACAAAGCAGCGACAAATGGAAAGGTTAATGATAGGTGTAACCCTAAGAAACAAGAATAGAGCAGAGTGTATTAAGGAGCAAACGGGTGTTAACCACATCATAGTTGAAATCAACAAGGAGAAATGGTCATGAGCAAAACACGTAACGCAAAGCAACATAACCGATGGGGTACACAAGAGGTAGAAAATGCTTAAAAAAACTTGGACCATCTCCAGCTAAAAGAAACTATGTGAAGATGCGAAACAGCGGGCGCTTACGCTTACACTGGGGGCAACATTGACACTGGCGCCTATCAAGCAAAAGCCATGTAAAGATGCCCTCGAATGATTGCAAACGTGTGATTCAGTACCTACATATAATGGGTGGTCAGTGAAAGGTTGTGCCGCAAGAAAAGATGGATTTTTACTACCACACGCTGCCTGCGTCGGCTGGGAGGCGAGGGAGGGGAATGGGAGCGGCAGTGTAGCGGGTGTCTTCGTGGGCTGGCACGAAACGCGAGCATGCGGTACGAGACGCGATACGCGAGCAGGTGCGATGGGGGTGTAGGGAGGGACAGCGTTACACGGGCTAGTCAAATAGCTCCTTCGAATCTAAAAGACAGATTCTGCAAAAGAAGTCGGAAGCTAGGAGCCGAAATTCGAGCTCTCTCCTACTTTTTTCTAGAGCCTGTCTTTTTTCGAAATTTGCGCTTTTATGCACCCAATTAGTGTTAACCAACTTGGCCATGTACTGTGTAGACCATCTCAAGGAAGTTGAATGGTGGTTATGGAGGCTCACAGACTGGAATCCAAACAAGGCATGCGGGTGAAGGGGAGACACAAGCTTATGTGGGCAGATGAGATTGGGAAGTTTTTGGGTATAAAGGGGCAGCAGCATGCACAGGACCTAACTGACTGGCGGAACATGGCAGATGTCTTTGTCCTGCAGTGGGTGCAGTCAGGCTGATAATGATGATGTTGATGATGATGATGATGATGATGTAAATTGATATGTGAGGGCTTGCACATGCTCTATTGCTGTTTGGCAGCTACTGCACTATATGACTTATATACACCCACGTTGACGCGTACAGTAGCACATCATTATCATGATGACTAATGGCCATAATCATATCCGTTGTCGATGATGAAGCTCTCAACAGTTCCCTGCGCACAGCATTTCGAGAACGCTGTGCAAAGATGACATCAACAAGCTTATGGAAAAGTAGATATTACGCAGGAAGGACGTTTTATTGGATGCGGTAGCTGCAACTTTAAATATAATAGAAAGTATGGCAAGCAGCCCAAACCATGCAGCGTGCTGCTTCAGCTCAAACCACGAATCAACTGTGACAGCCTAATACTCAATTGTGCTGTTTAAACACTAAGAAGGACGAACAAAACGAACGTAGAAGTATCCACAAAACAAGCGCGAGCAACGAACTGTCAAGGCAGTTTTTTTCTTTATCATTAAGCAGCGCATCTTTCAGTAAAAAGTGGTCGCTGCATCCAGTGAAGTCGCGTTCGTGTACTTTGCAGATTCTACAGAGCTGAGAAGTACAGCACAAATAAATGCTCAAGAAGCAAAAACTTTTTATCCTAAAATACGTGCAAATATTTCATATTATATTAGAACAATTCAGTTAATACAACAGGAAGCTCCGGAAGAAAACATGATTATTTTGTAGGCCGAACATATTTGTAGCGAGAGAGGAAGACGGGACGGCGGCCAACGTGGTCGTGTCGTTCTCTCACCACTTTATTTCACGCCCTGAAGCAGAGCCGCGTGGCTTTCCACGTCCGACACACCAAGTGCCTAGCTTGTTCTAATTCTCGCGCAGCTCGAGCTAGCATCAGCTGCACGAGAGGCGTAGCGCGGTCATTGAGAATTGATGATGGTGATCATGCACTACAAGGCTGCCCCCCTAGCGCATTGCGCTATTTGAAGTGTATATAACAAAGAAAGAGAAAGAGACTATATACATCAACGACAATCCGCAAGGTGTCCGTTTGGGAAGTCCAGTTTGTCAACGTGTAGTGACCATCGGGAACCAGTGGGTCTCTGGTGGGCGACACTGGGAGTTGCGCAAAGGACGAAGAAGTAAGCGTTCGGAAAGTGTGTTTGCACACAAGTGGGTGACAGGATGACCAGCTGGGGCTAGCTGGGAGCGCACAGGATGTCGCGAGTGAGCATTGCAGGTAGAGAGGCGTTCAGGGTGAGGTGACGACGGGTGCACAAAAGCCGATTTGGCCCCTGCGCGCGAAGCAATTAGAAGTGGCGTAGTGAAGTCTCTCAGTCCACCCATCGACAAGCAACGACTTTGACGGTGCTTTCGCGGACGTGCACAGCATTGGTGCAGATGTCGGTACGCAGGTGTCGTGACGTGAGTGGTATTTGAATATGAGTGGACTTGACCACTTACGTTGGAAGTGAGTAATTAGCATTATACACGTTGGGTAGAGGTGAATGACGTATGCGGCTTGTAAAAGGGTGTGCCTACAGTCCAATTACACGCCAGCTCGCCTACGGTTTTCGTCAAGAACTCAGTAGGAGGCGTGTCGCGGGATCCAGCAGATATGGACCCTGGAGGAGGCTCAGTGGGCGTACCTTGACTTGGGGAAACACCTTCAGTAGTCGGCGCACGTCGGTTCGTGCGCAGGTCGGTATGGAAGATGGGTGCCTGTATGCCAGGCGTGAGATGTGCGGTCTGCTGTGACATAGGCAGACCAGGCACGTCGTCCTCAGGAGCGTTGGTCATAGTCGCAACATCTCGGAAGTTTGGCCGTGGTTGACAGCTTGTGGCTTCAACTTCGCCTGCGAGAGACAGCGAGGGCGAGAATGGTTGCTGCTGGCAGGACACGCAGATCATTGAGGTGAGTGGAGAGGCACCTTCGGACATTGTCGACACTGAAGCCTTCGCAACCTGGGGGTGAATAGCAGGCGTGACGATGTCCGTAGTCAAGGTAGACACCAGGGCGTTCGGCGCTGTTGCCGTCGTAGAACCTGACGTGTTAGCCGTGTTGTGAGCCATGGAGGTCGGCCGAGACGAGCCGGTGGTAAGCATGCCTGCAGTGTCATCGGCCGAGGACGATGAAAACACGAATCTCGTGGCTTACTGGTTGCATTCAGCCCAAATGTCGAGAACCTTGGAGGATGGGCAGTCACGCGTCGCTAAAGGCCAGGCGAGAGGTTAAGTATCGTTTATCGGACATTGTTGAAGGCGAAAGCTTCGAGGTCGGGAAGTCAATAACGGGCGAAAGGTCACCTGCGGCAGGCTCCGAGGCGGGCTGCAAGGTGGTCGTCATGGAGTCTGGTGGGGCCACGGTTGGTAGCACACGTTGCGATGCAGTGACAGCCCAAAGTCGCGGATCCCTGGAAGTGGTCGTTACGTGAGGCCGTTGCGGACGAGCGCTGCAGTGCGGAGGGCATCGTAAGGCTGCGGGCTGGTGTTTGAAGTGGCAGCGAAATGACGCAACTCTACCGGAAGGGCGTCATGAAGAATGGCGTGCATCAGCGGCTGGTCCGTGACGCGATTCAACGCAAGAACGGCATCGAGCTGCATGAACCATACCTTGGGGTAGGTCGATTGGAACGGCGGCACTGGCGGGCAGAGTGGCGGGAACATGGCAGCGGGCCGCTCGGCGAAGGGCGTGTTCTCTGGGTCACCAATGTAGCGAGAGAGGAAGACGGGACGGCGGCCAACGTGGTCATGTCGTTCTCTCGCCAATTTATTTCCGCCCTGAAGCGGAGCCGCGTGGTTTTCCACGTCCGACACACCAAGTGCCTAGCTTGTTCTAATCCTCGCGCAGCTCGAGCTAGCATCAGCTGCACGAGAGGCGCGGCGCGGTCATTGAGAAATGATGATGGTGATCATGCACTGCATATTGATACGTGTATAGAACTGTCGCCTTGACACAGCTGAATTGGCACCCAAATGAAGAAGACGACCACGTAGTTGTTGCGGGTTGGACTCTCGAGCTTCTCCCGTTGGCCTGCCTGACTGTGCGCTCTTTAAGCCGTTAGCAAGACCAGCTCTCGGTGAATAAATCTTCCTCGTAACATTTTTTGGTGGAAGGTGCTGGTTCTTCGCACAACCCGGCTCTGAAACTCCGCAGTGGACGTCAGCTTTGTTCAGCCGCAGTGCCTGAAACCGGCACTCAGGCCTCGTCATCCGCGCCGGCTCCATCACCTGTGATTCGCCCCCATCTTCTCGACCCTGGCACGTTTCCCGGGACGGACAGCACGGACGTCGAAAAATGACTTGCATTATTCGAGCGCATCAGCAAGCACTACAGGTGGGACAAAACGCTTATGCTGGCAAATATTCTATTCTACCCACGGGGTACGGCACGCGCCTGGTATGAGACGCATGAAGAAGAATTAACCAGCTGGGACACATGCAAGCAAAAGCTTCGCAATTTGTTCGGTCGGTCAGTTTGCTCGTCAGATGGCAGCAAAGCAGGAACTCGCGTCACGTGTTCAATCATCGACGGAGTCGTACGTCACGTACATCCAAGACGTACTGGCACTGTGCCGGAAGACTGACGAAAACATGTCCGAGGCGGACAAAATCAGCAACGTGTTGAAAGGCATTGCTGATGATGCTTTCAACATACTAATGTGCAAGAACTGCACCACTGTCGACTCCATCATTTATGTATGCCGACGAGAACAAGCTAAAAGCAGGCGAATAACCCACCACATCACGAGACTACCAAACACTGCTGCAATTTCGTCTTGCGAGGATTCTGCAGCGCCGCGTTCACTTGCACCTCCTGCCGATATCGCAAGGAGTGTTCGCGAGGAGCTGGAAGCAATGGCACCCGCTTCCTATCAGCCCCCTGCGCAAGACAACTGGGCAAAAGTCTCGCTTATTCAAGCTGTCGTACGTCAGGAGTTTGCTAACCTGAGCGTCCAGGTTTCCCAGCCCGCCAGACTTATACCGCAGCCCATGAGCACTCTCGTCCACAACGCTGATCACCACTCTGCTCCACTTGTCGCTGTGGCAGCTTCGACTCCTCGGTTTCCACCACGTTACCGAAATCCATCTGAGTGGCGCACGCACTATGATCGAACCATCTGCTTTTCTTGCTCTCGAGTTGGGCACATCTCCCGCCATTGCCGCAACAGGTGGTATTTCCGGCCAAGCTTTGCCAATGTCGACCACCCTTGACTGTGGACACTATTCGTACCCCGGTTTTCCGGATGACCATACTCAGGACCCTTCACCTCGCCGTTCATCTCCCCCCTCAGAACCGTCCTACGCTGACGTCGTCGCCCAAGGAAACTGGTCTAGCCGCTCGCCGTCACCTCAGGGTCGGCCGTCATGCTTCCCTCAATGCCGCCGCTCTCCGTCACCGGTTTATTCTGGCCATTGCCCGGGAAACTGACGAGTGCAGCTCCTTGAGGTGGCGCTGCGTTGATGACTTGCAACGAAAACCCTCAACCGGCTACAAATTCAAGACGCAATTTACTTCGGATGTTAGCTGATGGCCATGCCGTTACTGCTCTAATTGACAGTGGGGCCCAAGTATCTGTTATGAGTTCTACACTTCTATCTCACCTGAAAAAGGTTCTCACACTGGCTATGTTCTCCACTGTTTGAGTTGCCAACGGAAGTCGTTCATCGGTGCTTGGTATGTGCACTGCCCGCGTAACTGTTGCTGGCCACCACACTTCCGTTCTCTTCACAGTCCTCAATGCTTGCCCACACGGTGTCATCCTTGGAATTGACTTCTTAACCACCCACTCCGCCCTAATTCATTGTTCTAAAGGTATCTTACGGCTCGAATTGCCTTTGTGCTCTGATTTCACTCCTACAAGTCGCACACTGCTACGATCCGTGGAGTCTCTACGGCTACCGCCCAAGGCTGCTATGTACATTCCTCTGTCGCCCTTCCCATCCGTTCCTGATGGAGACTATCTGGTGGCTCCCTTCATTCATTTCGACCCTTACGCACAACATCGCACTACCACATACTATAGTGGTTGTTGCTAACAACACGGCGCTACTTCCAGTTCTGAACTTCTCTACGTCGACCCAAGTTGTTCCTCAAGGCATCACTTTAGCCGATCTTTCCACCCTTGGTGAATGTTCGATTTGTCCTTTTACCCCTGACACTGAGACCATGGTGAAACCTGTCATCACGTCGCAATATAAAGCGTTCCTCGACAAAATGGTATCCAGTGGCCTCTTAGCTTCCCAAGTTGCAGCGCTCCTGGGTGTTCTATTTTTTTACCTGGATATCATTGACGTGGACGACCGTCCCCTGGGCCGCACAAGTGCCATAACCCACCGCATCGACAACGGCGACTCCAGTCTACTCCACAAACGCCCTTATCGCGTGTCACATGCTGAGCACCAAGTTATACAGGCAGAGGTCGAGAAAATGCTGAGTAAAGATGTCATTGAGCCTTCAACGAGTCCTTGGGCATCCCCTGTGCTCTAAGTTAAAAAGAAGGACAACACCTGGCGCTTTTGCGTCGAGAATCGCCACCTGAGTCGGATCACCAAGGAGGACGTTTATCCTTTACCCTGAATCGATGATGCGCTCGACTGCCTCCAAGGCGCCAACTATTTTTTGTCCCTTGACCTTCGATCCGGATACTGGCAAATTCTGGTCGACGACTGCGACCGCGAGAAGACAGCATTCATCACACCCGACGGCCTTTACCAATTCAAGGTCATGCCTTTGTGTTGTGCAATGCCCCGGCTACTTTCGAACGTATGATGGACTCTCTTCTTGGTGATTTCAAATGGTCGACCTGCCTTCGCTATCTGGATGAAGTAATCGTTTTCTCGCCCTCCTTCGAAAGCCACCTGTCTCGTCTCTCGGCAATTCTTGACGTTGGTCGTTGCGCTGGTCTCCAACTGAATTCGTCGAAATGCTCATTTGGACGCCGACAGACTTAACTACTCGGCCACCTTGTTGACGCCACTGGTGTTCAACTTAACCCTGACAAAGTCCGTGCAGTCCGAGAATTCCCGGTTCCGCGTTCCACACAAGATGTTCGCAGTTTTATTGGGCTCTGCTCATACTTCCGCTACTTTGTCTTCAACTTTGCGGATATTGCTAGGCCCCTCACGGATCTCCTCAAAAAGAATGTGGCCTTTTCTTGAGGAAGGGGCCAAGAACATTCCTTCGCGTCGCTAATTACCGCCCTCACAACACCCCCTGTGTTGGCTCCTTTTGATCCGGCGGCTCGAACAGAGTTTTGCACCGATGCAAGTGGCCATGGCATTGGTGCTATACTCGCTCAGATACAGAATGGCACCAACCGTGTGATAGCCTACGCTAGCCGCCTTTTGTCGCAAGCGTAACAAAATTATTCCATCACTGAGCGGAAATGCTTAGCCCTCGTTTGGGCTATTGCGAAATTCTGTCCGTACTTATCGGACGTCCGTTCGCAGTCATCACGGAACATCATGCGCTTGGCTGGCTGTCGACGCTTAAGGACCCTACAGGAAGACTCGTCCGATGGGCACTTCGATTACAGGAGTACACGTTCTCGGTTGTTTACCAATCTAGAAAGCTGCAGAGTGATACTGACTGCTTATCCCGGCACCTCGTTGATCCACCTAGCTCCACTGATTTGGAATCCGATGCCTGCATTTTAGTCATCACTGACTTTCAGAACGTGGCCGACGAACAGCGCCGAGATCCATTGCTGCTCACCATCATTGACCGCCTTCAATCGCGTTATGCTGACCCTTCTCTTAGCAGATACCTGCTTCAAGACAGCGTTTTGTACCGCCGCAACTTACACCCCAACGGCGCGGAACTTTTACTCGTCGTACCGCATCACCTGCGAAAGGATGTTCTGCGACAATTTCACGACGCTCCAACTTCTGGACATCTAGGAGTCTCCAGAACTTACGACCGCATTCGACGACGAGTATTCTGGAAGGGTCTCTACCGCTCTGTTTGGCGTTACGTCGCATCTTGCGACCTCTGCCAGCGTCGAAAGAAGCCTACAGCTCCCCCTGCGGGTCTTCTTCAACCTATTCAAGTTCCAGCCGAGCCATTTTATCGAGTGGGGCTGGACTTGCTAGGTCCCTTTCCTACTTTCACAACCTGAAATAAATGGAATGCAGTGGCCACAGACTATGCCACTCGGTATGCAATCACTCGAGCACTACCAACCAGCTGCGCCACCAACGTTGCCGACTTCCTGCTGTACCACAGTATTCTCCAGCATGGCGCTCCGTCTCACCTGCTCACAGTTTATGGTCGCTACTTTCTATCTCGTGTGGTTGATGATATACTCCGATCTTGTACTACCCGTCACAACTTCACCACATCTTACCACCCTCAGACTAACGGCCTTACGGAGCGCCTAAACCGCACATTGACAGACATGCTTTCCATGTACGTATCTAATGACCGCACTGATTGAGACATAGCTCTTCTGTTCGTAACCTTCGCCTATAACTCGTCGCGTCATGAAACAGCGGGCTACTCCCCTTTTTATCCACTCTTCGGACGTCATCCCTTACCGCCCTTTGACACACTGCTTCCATCAGACCACCCATCGTCCACTTCGTACGCTCAGGATGCGATCACCCGTGCCCTCACGGCACGCGCGGTAACGTGCGCTCGGTTGTCGTCGTCGCAGACAGCACAGAAGTCCTGTTATGACCATCGACATAGAAATACTGTTTCTTCTGCGGGATCTCTTGTTCTCCTGTGGCTCCCATCTCGACGGGTTGGCCTCTGCGAGAAACTACTATCGCGATACGCTGGGCCCTACCGAGTCATTCGTCAGGTCACACCTGTGACCTACGAGATTGCCGCTACCACAAACTCATCAGCTGCTGCACCCAAAACGGAAGTAGTCCACGTTTCTCGTCTCAAGCCCTACAACGCCGACTCGCTCATTTCACAGGCACCGAGATGGTGCCTTACGGGCCGGGGTGATGATACGTGTATGGAACTGTCGCCCTGACACAGCTGAATTGGCACCCAAATGAAGAAGACGACAACGTAGTTGTTGTGGGCTGGACTCTCGAGCTTCTCCCGTTGGCCTGCCTGACTGTGCGCTCTTTAAGCCGTTAGCAAGACCAGCTCTCGGTGAATAAATCTTCCCCGTAGCAATATAATCAACTATGAATGAAAGCAAATACTTACTTTTATTGCTATTGCACTCATAGGGATACTCTAAAAGGGTTTTTAGAGTAGGAGTCAGCATCGTATTTACGTCCTCTATATTGTCTAACTTTGCAAACACTCCTTAACACACAATATGTTCTTTCCGTGAGTTAGAGCGTGCAAGTGGGGACAACAAATGTGGCTGAAGCAGTCTTCAAACAAGCCAATTATATGTGTTGCTTGGTGGGTGCATTCAATTGCATTTCTCATCATATGACTTCCAGTACAATGCTGAATTTCCAAAGAGGAAATGCCCCGCCGTTTTTGAACAAGCATCAAGGGACGCAAAAAGGGTGGCCTGGCTCTGCTACTCGTTGCTTATTATTTTGCGATCACCTACTTTGTCCCCCGAAAAGCCGCTGTATCAGAAGTGCCAAGCCAAACAAGAAGCCCGAGCGCAGCTCAACTATGACGTCTCAGCTGTGGTGTTCTAATTTAGGAATCTCGCGAACACCCGAAAACAGAGGAGCAGAGGGCACAGGATTACGCGCTTCCATAGTTGGTCTGTGTTGTGAAGCTTTGCGAAATTTTCAAATTGTCCCAATCTCTTAACTGGGCCTTCTAGTTCACGTATGATGTACTCGTCCGCCTGTGGTGGTGCCTTGGTGTGGGTGCCCAGCTACTGGAGCGAAGGTGGAGAGTTAAATCAGCTGCTGTGCTGGTTGCATTTTGACTGAGGTGAAACGCTACAGGCTGCCTACTGCGCGATATCACTGCGAGTTAAGAAATACCAGATGGTTAACTTTTCCACAGTCCTTGCTATAATGCACTGCGCCATAAATATATCGTATGCTTGTACGTACAAGACCAAACTTTCATCATCATTCATGCTTCAACAATACCAGCTTCTGTACTGAAAACATATGAACAAGTACAATTTGTGTATATGAAATAAAAGTAGTTACCAGTGAAAGCTTTTCTCTTTTGACCACATCAAACAATGTTCTGCAGACAGCAAAGGAAAACTCGAGGTTAACAAAATGAGCCTGCAAAGAGGCCGATAACCTTTAAGATATGAAAATACCATAACAAAAGAGAAACACCGATCTGCCAGGCTAGGTAAACCCAACCACTGGTGCCTGCGTAAAGCACTAGAATAACATTTATGGCGTCTCAAACTGACATTTTCTGGCCCTGAAAAGTTCACTTTTTCGTACCATCATCCCTTTCATATACCTAGGATATTTCTGGTTGATGTCTACATATTAGTGCTGAGTCCGAAAGTCCATAATCCTAGTGCGTCCACATTATCGGCCATCCTGAAGTGACATAATTTTGACTGTGAACTCGATTTACTCTATAAACAGAGCAGGTTGAAAACATCGGATGGTAAATATTTTCGCAGTCTAGTGTTATAGCGTCCCTGATTATTACATCGTAATTCGATGGTGGAAAAGCCCTGGAATGGTATTGTTACAGTTGAGCACTTCTCGCTCCTTTTTTCCAGGTTTCATTATTATTGTGTTGGCTGTTGTTTTGATACTAATATTAGTACGTTTTATTTTCAGTGAATTCGAGCATAAAACATAACTGTGTGAACACCACCTGGAATCCTAAAAATTGCACAGGTGAGTTGGCGTTGGCAGCCGCACGAGATGGAAGAACACATATCGGATCGACAAATCTACTATGCGGCCAACTGGAAGAAAATGTTGCACAAAATCAAAATAGTGGAGATTCTGGTCTTTACAGCTGTAGGTACTAAGTAGTGGTGAGTGACATGTAGTAATTATTGCCTCTGTTACACGACAGTTTTGAAGCTGTTCAATCGATTGTATATTGACTGAACAGCAGAGCAAGACGTTATACCGTAGATTCTAAATTCACACCGAGTCAGTAGTCGATCGAGCCGAGAATTGTCTCGCTCACTATTGCAGCAATGGTGTACGCCCGCGATAAAATATTGGTTAAGAAAAACGATGTTATATCAGATATTCCGAGGAAGCAATGTGCCACTCGGTGATTATACTTAAAAACAGTGAAAAGTACATCGAATACATTGTGAAACGTCATCCTACTGCAAATGCACAAAAATTTTCGTTAAATGTTAATCAATAATAACCACACGGAGACCTCCCTTAGTCTCCATGTGAGACTCGCAGTATTGAAATAAAATAAATATTGAACACTATAATCGACGGAGATTGGGAAGGGACATGTGTGTAGTGGTTAAAGAACGTTCGTGACTATGTTTGTCGATAGCGGACGAGAAAGGATTAACATCCACAATTGATGCGAACAAAAGAAGCTTTATATTTCACACTAGAGAAGGAAGTGACACTTTCTTGTTTATGAGCTGCGCGAACCAATGGCTCTGCGCCTCCTGCGCAGGGAACACGCCCCCAAGCAGCTGCAGCAGCCCGATGAAGGCCAGCGTCGAGTGCGGCAGGTGCGGTGGAAACACATACTTGTACAGGCACACCTTGTTCTTCTCGGTTTTGTGCACTTCGTGGTCCAGGAATGGGAACGTCGCAGTTTGGGTCCCCGTCGTCCCAACATGATGCGGTCGTCGATGTGCGCGAGGGCAAAGGTGGCACAGCTGGAACGGCTGACGGCACATGGATGCGCTACCGTGTGCAGCGCCATTTCGTCGGACGTCGCGGCCAGCGCAGCAGTCAGGGTCGCAACTCCGGAGGTCCAGGATCAGGCCACGGCTCACGAGGACCACACCCGGTAGGTCTCGCCCACGAACCTGCTCTCGGCCACTGCACCCAGGCAGGAGCCGTTCAGCAGGCCCCGTCCTTGAACCTTGTACAGGCCGACGGACTCGACCTCGATCGGACACACCGGAGCTCGACCTGGCCGACACGTACGGGTCCCACGTCCGGCTCAGGATTCCTGGCATGAACTTCTCCTCTCGAGCGGCGCACCGCTTCGTCTCGGCACCGCTGGTGATCCTCGATTCAGCCAGTAACTCCCCTGGCACCTTGATCCTCGGCCACCCTGGAGCTTGCACGGCTCCGTGGTCTGTGCACACACCCGCGTCTCGCCCGGCAGAACGTCTTCCTCGTCTCTTGCCGAAGTGCGACGCTCTGGTGACACCGGCGCTTGATGGCATGGGTGCGACTACTGAGCAGTCAACCCGCATCGGAGACGCGATGCTCCATGCGGGGAATGGCCAGCCCGTCCAGCGAAGAACGTGCGCCGAGACGCGATGCTCGACGCAACCGTGACCAATAGCCAGGCCACGTTCATCGCTGTGTCGAACGGCTGACCGTGGAGACGCCTCGCCGAGATTCGCGATGCCCTCAGCAAGGAAGAGAACAGCAGGCCAGGCCGCGCCCCGAAATTCAGTACTCGTGCCGGCAATGCCGCCCCAGCTGGGGCTTGGACGGCAGCAGCGTGGACGGCCGCGTTCCCTGGCCGGAACCTGGATCACCTGCGTCCGACGCTTCGGTCCGCTGTCTCCCGTCTGCCGCTGCTTCGGCTCGTCCCCAGCCACACAGCCTACTGCCACATAATGGTCGCAGGTGGCCCAATCGTGACACGCCACCTCTATGAGCCACCACTGGTCATCAGCGGATTGGCGCACAGTTGCCTCGTAATCGCACATGCCTTCTTCTTCTCTTCTTCATTTCTTGTTGTCACCTTCGTGCCACCTGCCCTCCGCTGGTCTTCTTGAGTTTTGGTTTGCTGTTCTTCGGCGTCTTTAGGTCCTTTCCTTACAATGGGTTAATCCCCTCTTCCCCCACCTCGCCCGGTGAAGCTGCCGGACTTTAATAATGTCTATTCATTCATTCATTCATTCATTCATGCATTTATTCTAGGCCTATAACTGGATATACTAGATGTAATTCACATTGGGTCTATTGTAATGTACGTTTATTCATTGATCTATTGTACACACAAAATTTTGCCATACCAGGACCTGTAGTAGATCCACGCCTATATTACAGCAGTGCAATGACAGTATGAAATTTCTTTATAGGGCCTTCGCACACAGAAAATGGGTAGGGTTCCTGAGGAATTAAGGCTAGCCGACACCATACTGATTCCTAAGCCAGGAAAGTCTCCTAGCGTGGAGAACCTTTGCGCCATCTTCCTCACGTCGTGCGTTAGTGAGGTGGCAGAGCACGCGATTCTCAACAGACATAATGACTACCTGGAGGGAAATTAAATTTACACGCACAATATGATTGAATTCGTGCCGGTCTTTCAACACAAGATGCAATGCTGCTCAATAGGCACCAACTCGTTGATGGTTACTCCAGAGATACCAAGGCTCTTATTGGCCTAGACCTAGAGAAGGCCTTTGACAACATCAAGCATGAATTCATCTTGAAGACTGTGGCAATACTCAAGCTTGGGCCCGGGCTGTACAACCACATCAAGTCCTCCCTGTCTCGAAGAAAAGCGAGACGGCGTATCGGGAACTTCTTCTCTGAAGCATACCACTCGGGCATCAAGGCACGCCCCAGGGGTCTCTGATTTCTCCAGTGCTGTTCAATCTCTGCATGATTGGACTGTCGAAAAGACTAGCTAGTGTGGACGGCATAGAGCATACCACCTACGCCGACGACTTCACAATCTGGTGCGTGGGTGGCAATGAAGGTCGGGTGCAAAATGCCCTTCAAGAAGCAGTCGCCGAGGTGGAATCGTGTTTGCGCCAAACAGGACTCAGATGCTCACCCGCCAAGTCGGAGCTCCTGCTCTATCGAAAACAACATGGTGGCCGACCTAAGGGATCAAAACACGTCGAAGAAAGCGATATACGCATTTACACGAGTGACGGGGAGCAAATCCAGAGGGTAGAGACCATCAGGGTCCTCGGCATGATTATTGAAGCGAATGGTGGCATCATTACCACTCTGCTGAAGATCGTCGCCAAGACTGACAACTCTTGTCGACTCGTCAAAATATTCTCACGGAGACATAGAGGCCTTATGGAAGTTAATTTGTTAAGACTCATCAATGCTTCTGTAGCCTTTCACTTTACCTACACCATTGCGATGCGCAACTAGCTTAGGTCGGAGTGACAAGCTTGACATAATTATCAGAAAGATCGTCAAGAAAGCACTGGGGATCTGTAAGCACACCACCGAGACTTTCTCGTGTTCCTGTGTGCACAACTATGCTGCCGAAATAGCGGAAGCGCAGCAATGCTCGCAGCTGGCTCCGTTGTCCAATATGGCGGCTGGTAGGCACATACTTGGCCAGCTATATTTTAACCTATAGAGCTGGAAAAAATAGCGTCTTATATCAAAACATATACAGGAAAACGCCATTGTTGCTCCCATATCCCCCAACTCCCTCCCTGTACACATTGAGAGACGTCTGGGGCAAGGGCGACTGCTCCACTGAAGCAACTGGGAAAGGGTGGCATAAATGCAAGTTTCGTTGACGCTGCAGCATATCGAGATGGCAAGAAGTTCGCAGCGGTGGTCGTGGACCAAACAAGCTCGACCACGAACTGCGCCGCAGTACGCACAATGAACCCTCAGGTGGCCGAACAAGTGGTCATAGCACTCGCTCTGTAAATGGCCTGTGCGAAGAGTTGTACAGTGAATACAAATCCGCAGCAACAGCCTTTCAAAAGGGCTGCATATCAACGCAGGCCGCCAGGATCTTGAACAACTTTAGCAGAGATACGACTGTCCCTCACGCCATATATTGCTTCTCCGCGAATGTTGGCTTTGTAAACAGTGTTGCACTGAACCCAAACGAGTCAGCCCACACAGCAGCGCGCACGCTCGCTGACTGCGCTGCTCTAGACCTGGGCGACGGCTCCATCACCGACGACGAGGGACATGGAGACACACCTACTACACACAACGAGATTACCCAGTATTAATACATGGCGAGGCGGGCATTCCTAATGCCACATTCAAAACTCAATAGAGCACAGGCCGTCTCGTTGTGCTTACTTGAAACTCATTTGTACCCATCGTTGGCATACCTAATTGTAATTTATCCCCACAAATTCCCTGATGCAGGCTGTGGTGCTTGCGAACAGGCCGCTACATTAGCCCACATGTTCTGGGAGTGCGCGTCGCTTGGACCGACATATAGCAAACCCGAGTGCGATTCGCTTCTGCGCAGCCCAGAATTTTAGGACCAAATACCGGCCGTCGAGTGTGCCCGCGACAGGGCTGTCAGGATAGACCTCCGGGTCCCCACGTAGAAGTAGCCGGGTGACGTGTGGCAACCTCAGTGTCTGCACTGAGCCATAATAAAGTTGTTCTCTCTCACTCACTGACTCACGTGGACGCAGAATGCTTCCGTTCGTACGCTTCAGCGACCGGATTAACGGAAGCCGAGGATGCAACGAAACACATTGTGGCCTTGACCGAAGCACAGGACGCGGCTGAAGGTTGCGGAGATCAGGTCGCAGCAAATTTTAACTGTGCATCTGAAACGACAGTAAACGAACCTACACCGACACCTGCGGGCATACGACAAGGTTCTGGAGCTGTATCGACCGATGCGGCTGACATTACAGGGACAGAGGCAAGCTGTGAAGTCACTGGAGCGTCTTTGCCTGTGTAGAAACAGGGCCAACTAATCTATGGTGCCTCTTGCATCACCAGTTCTTACATAAAGATGGACGCAGACGTGCGTAAAGCCAGCGGCGTAGCTGGTATTGACAGTGCCGTTCCCGCCACTATAAGACCATTGGTAGAACCTGCGAAGATGGGAGGCACAAACAGCGCAAGCAGCATGGAAGAACCACCGGCTAAGACGTCCGCTGGCAGATGCACCAGCATTGAAGCAAGGGCTAGTGGCATCGCGGACAAGAAAAGTGTGAACAAATCGCTTCCACTGCGTAGTAAAACCGGGTGGGCAGGCGGTCCCGTAGGCGTCTAGCGTAGCGCTTGACGTGCAAATAAGCGCCATTTTCCAGGCCTAGGTAACTCCTTCACATGGTTGAAATGGTGCCTAAAGTGTCATTAGCTTCACCACTCTGAACACTAGAGGCTTAGCCTCAGACAAGAAGCACAGGTAATGGTATCGATTGCTCTTGGAAGAAATTTTGAATGTACTCGCAGTGCAGGAGATGAAATACGAAAGAGAGGAGCAGACTCGAAGCATGGTGCTTAAATTTACGCCACCGTATTTTGCGACTGTGAGCCATGCTATAGGTACATGTGGGGGATGTGTTCTCTTTGTTAAAAAACTTCCAGGATTACTCATACAAAATGCGTTTTCGTGCTCATCAGGTCGAGTAGTATGATGCAATAGTGACACTCAATTTCGCATTTTATCCATTTGCGCTACAACTATTGGCCAGAAAAGTGCCAGTTTTTTTCTAACTTACGACCACGTACGTGTACTGGCAGGAAACTCTTATTGGGGAGGGATTCCAACTGTGTCCTCTTCGAAAGTGACAGACCCAGCAGTCGCAATTTTAAAGACAAAATCAGTGATGTCCTGGCACAGGTGATTATAGAATACGAATTAGTATATGTAGCGGAGTGCCTCTATAGATCCTGAGATGTGAAGTATACCCACTTTCAGGGCCCAACTAAAGCCCTATTGGACCGACTTTACCTTACTGCAGATGCGATAGCTCAGTGTAACAGTTATAACGTTGTCCCTGTTTTCTTTTCTGATCACCGTCTTGAAAATTTTAATATGGGGTAAAAGAAATAAATGTCTCTTGGGAACAGTGGAAACTGAACTCTAGCCTCTTACGTTTTGAGACATGTAGTGAATCAGTTATAACAGAAAATATTATAATAACCTGTAGCGTATGGACAAAATAGGAGAAAACTGAGAGCAGCGAATCAAAATGAAAGCATTAGAGAGATTCAGCGTTTTATCTTTTTTATCTAAAAAGAAGAAGAAAGAGCTAAGACGGACACTTGAGAGGCTAACACCCCTTGAATGTGAAACCCCCGGAGTATATAAAGACAATTTGCGGAGTATCAAACAGAGGATAGAGGTATATGAGGAGGAAAGCTATCGCGGGGCGCTAGTGGAACCGGAGCAACATCAATGACTTTGGATGATCACCCGACGAAGCGAGCGCTTGAGTTAGAGAAGAGTGATGACAGAGGAAACAATATAGATGACATTTAAATCAACAGTATCAAAGTTTCAGACAATAAAGCGTAGGATGAGTGTTTTGGTATACACTACAGAGTACTCTTCGCTGCCACGCCCATTGATGCAGAGGCATTTGAGAGAGAGATTCTTAGCAGAACGCCGAAGTTGTCTGATGACACCAAATCAGCTTTAGAGCTATCTATATCACCAACGGAAATAGAAAGGTCTGTATGTAAAATTAACTGCGGTAAATCTCCTGGGCCGGATGGCCTTTGTGCTTCGTTTTATAAGGAGTTTAAAATGAATCATCCCAAGTACTCGCACATGTCTTCAATCAGGTTTATAAACTTGATGGCCTCACTGGGTCCTTTAGTGAAGCACATAGTTTAAATACCTAAGACAGAAGAGTTCGTGAAGTTAAAATTAGTTTCTTCGTATACGCCTGTATCAATAATTGTGATAACAAAATTTTAATGAAAGTACTATCCCTGCGACTTCAGGCTATAATCGAAGAATTGGTTGGGCCCCACCAAGCGTGCGGGATTATGGGACGCTCCATTGTGACCAATGTACACAAGATGCGTTGTTTGCTTGATTGTTGAGATACCAATCAAGGCGAGGTAGCTATTCTACAAATTGATCTCGAGAAAGCTTTTGATTTTGTTTCCCACAACCTTCTGCTAGCCGTTCTTGACCATGTCAGCGTTGGTTCCATAATCTGAGGTGGAGTAGGTATGGCACACCAAAATTGCATGACCCAACAAGTAATCAAAAAGGCGCTAGGAGAGACAATTCACACAAAGTGTTCTGTCCTTCAGGGCTGCCCGCTGAGTCCCCTACTGTTCATTTTACATATAGAATTGTTGTGCTTAGTAATAACTCAAAACAGCAGCATTCATTGCTTTAGGTTAGAATATTCGGAAATTAAATTCTGCCGAATGCCGACATTGTGGCTGTTTGTTGTACCGCTCAATGTAGCGTTACCACTACCATCACTGTAGCTAAAAAAATGGCAGTATATCCACGGAGTGAATGATGGAAAGTGGGGCGAAGCATTTGTCCGTCTATTCGTTCTTGCTTCCGTCCGTCCATGCGTCCGTCTGTGTGACCATCCATGCGTCTATTCACGTCCGTGCGTGCGTCAGTTCGTGCGTCTGTCCCTGTGTTCGTTCATGCATCCTCCCTTGCGTCCATTCTTGCATCTATCCATGCATCTGTCTTTGTGTCCGTTCGTCCATCTATTCAACACTCTAAGGAACACCATCTCGCATCCTTTTATACCTTTCTTGTCCGATAGTGCTCAATGTACATGCCAATGGCTGCTAATGGGGAATGAGACACAGGAGCATTCGGATTTTAGCTAACGCGCACGTGGCGAACTTTGTATTGTTCAAAAAAGCACAGGAAAATTCCCCACCGGCACCACCTTGCAGGTCAAAATGTAACACTTGTTACACACTATGACTACGACTACGAGGGACGAACGGGTGCCGCTTCAAAGAGCTTCGCCCCTAAATGTGCGGCAATGTAACTGGCAGTCTAGTAAACTGGACAAAGTGTCTCGGCTCCTGGCATGGACAGTGGTCGTCCAGCCAGACTGTTTTGCCAATGTTAAGTGGGTGAACACACCTGTCAAATATCTTGGCGTGCCAATGGAATATTTTAAATATAATGAAATTTACTGGCAATACCAAGCGAAAGGAATCTGGACAAAAGCCAATAGATGCAATGGTAGTGAACTGTTAGATGATTTGATTGATATGTAAGGTTTAACGTCCGCAAACCACCATATGATTATAAGAGACGCCGTAGTGGAGGGCTTCATAAATTCCAACCACCTAGGGTTCTTTAAAGTGCTTCAAAATCTGAGCCCACGTGCCTACATTTCCGCCTCCATCGGAAAGGCAGCCGCCACAGCCTGGATTCGATCCCGTGACCTGCGGGTCAGCAGCCGAGTACTTTAGCCACTAGAGCGCCGCAGCGGCGCTGACAAATTGCTAGTGTTCTCGAGGACGACTGTCTGTAATCTTTTCTTTGCCTCAAAACTTTAGTATGTGGTGCAAGTATCGAAGTGTTCAAGAACGAACATACAGAAGCTCCAACGCATCTTCACAGTGTTCGCATCGGCCTCGAACTGGGAGAGATGCAGTCAAAACAGTCTATTTCGAAGAGTGAAACATGGAGTGCTGGGTCTATCGCATCTTTTCACGCACCAAGTCATAATTATGTTCCTTTTGTTTTCACTACACAAGAAATCCTTTCTTACGTACAGTGTGCCAAGTGAGACATATGTAGGCTTGATTGATATGTGGGGTTTAACTTCCTAAAACCACCATATAATTATGAGGGACGCCATAGTAGAGGGCTCCGGAAATTTCGTCCACCTGGGGTTCTCTAACATGCACCGAAATCTGAGCACACGGGCCCACAACATTTTTCCCTTCATCGGCATAGCAGCCGTCGCAGCCGGGATTTGATTCCGCGATTTGCGGGTCAGTAGCCGAGTACCTTATCCATTAGACCACCGGGGCGGTGCCATATGTGGGCTCTACCTTGATATGTGGTTAGCACAACTGACATGACTGGTGCGTTCTGCAGGTATCCTAAGAGGTTATTTTAACTGTACCGTTTTTTTCTGTTAGATTATTCAATGAATATTGTTTTTCAAAGACACGCGATATGTGTGATGTTGTTCTACCTGAACTCCTGTACCGCGCCATGTACACTGCAGGTCAAGCGCAAGATGTGCTTGAACGAGTGAAAAGATTGCAAGTGACTGCTGCCGCTAAGTCCTTTTTCGAGCTTCATACGGGTACAATATCTGGCAGGACATTTGAAGCTGACTGTGGTTTTTACACACCTTGGGGAACGAATTGCCTTATCTGTGAAAAAAATGGCCGCGTATCTGCATTTATTCTGCAAATGTCGTCGAAAGACCATAGTCTTGCGTGTGGAGAGAGTGAACAAAACATTTCTTTGATGTTTTGCTCAAGAAAATTGGTGAATGGTATTCTGGAGGCGCTCTGTTAGTGTGCCTCGAGTGTGCAGTGGAGGCGAACTAGCGCATCAAGTCACGTCACACGTGAGACGTGAGCGCCACCTAGCAGGTTTTTTTTCAAAAACGAAGCACGTGGGTCTGAGACAGGTGTGCACGCCCGCTTCAGAGGTGATAAGGTGTAGAACGCAAGGTGACGGGTAGGGACCGTTTTGTTTTAGCAAAGCGTTGAAAACACTCGCCTTTCCGTGGAAGCGTTGCATGGTCAGCGCAGCGTGATAAGCGCTACGGTGGTTAAATTACTTATGTATGGCTTCTTCAGTAAAAGGAACTCATGCAGAATATATACGTGTTGTTATGGTGCCCCAGACACGCGCAATAATTGCTTTTTAATCGACCGTTGCACAAGTATAAAAGCTGAATCTTGAGCAACATAGGTGGGCGCTGTGAATGGGGTCGGCCGTTTCAAATAACCGATGCTGTTAGGAGTGCATAAACAGACAAATGTAGAGACATACATACATACAGACATACATACAGACAGACAGACCAAACTTTTTGCGTAGAAGGTCCCCAAGAAAGACTATCGTCTTTAAAACCAGAAACTATATAACTTGTTTTCTAAAATTCTTGTGAAGGAATATACTTCTATGATGTACTTGAAACAACGATCGAGAAGGCATTGCCTTTCAATGCTCATGGTATAAGATTTCTGCCAACAGTTGATGAAGAGGGAACGCGTTTCGATTTGATTATGCTATGTGGCCTTCACTGTTTATTACGGGCACGTATGGCAAGATTTCATTGCGATCAAAGGGCACGGTTTGGACGAATGTATTTCCGTGAATGTATGGCAGAAAACTCGGGAGATATTAACTGCAGAAAACTCAGAAAATTATACCTGAGTGGCTGTTGAGCGTAGAAACCTTGACAGCACTTAGGCAATTTCAGTTTGAGTCTGACTTTCACTGCTTGTTTCTGTTATACTTGTAGTTTGATGTACGATCCTATGAGCTTGCAATAAAGCAAAAAAGTACACTCTGTGGCGTGGTCGTTAGCGATGCATGCTGAGAAGCCAGAGGTTGCTGATTTGATTCCTCTCGACAGATTCTTGTCTTCTGTTTTTTTTGCAATCTCTCAGCATATTTTTTCAACGTCACTTCCGTGACGGAAGTGTGTCAGCAGAGTGGTTTTTGACCCCGGGATTACACACTTTTGTGTTAAAAGCAATCAATACCAAAGCTCACCTAGACCTTACTCACGTTATTCTATCGTGCATGTGACGTGGGTAAAGTTAACGTAACCAAACGAGAAAAAACCTCCCTTGCCGGGACTAGAACTTCAGGTTATCCTACTACACAGGAGCGCACACCGTGTGTGCTTCTTTCCTAATTGATGACACCATGAATGCGCGCAAATTGTGTACTAGTGTTTCTAATGACTAGGTTTATGCCTTGTTTAGATGAGATGAACAATGCGTTTTGCCCACGTATACGTGGACACCTGCAGCTGCTATAACGGTTAAATCATGATCGCGAGCGTTGGTCGTCCCGATTGAGATATGACATTATGCATTAACATTAGTATATCAACGTCAAGTGATGGTATAGCTCCCAAACACCAAAGATACTGTACAAGCTGTCACGTATCCCTATACAACAAGCACTGCTTTTGTGAAAATGAGTTTCACTTTCCTTTGCATGTTGAGAGTTTAGCCATCTTTAAAATAAACTTCACAAGCTTCACTAGAAATTAAAATCTTGTGGTCTGCATTCTACAGTTTTTTCACAGCCCATTTTCTTGAAACGGACTTGGCACCAGTACTAGGAGGCGTTGGGCGTAGCTTTTTCTGGTGAAGAACCAGTGCACGAATTTGTTTTGCCTGATTCACGTAAGCAAACTAGGCCCTAGATTGGTTAGTTCCTTTTGGAATACCGTTAACGAAAGTCTTTAGGACTGTGCAGCTGCAAGCATTTTTTGTTTTCATGTCTTCAGTTTGGAACGGACCGGGAACGTTATGCGTGAACCGCACCTTAAACCCAATGCTCTGCAAAATTGGGCCGCCATTGATACCTATAGCAGACCCGTTAAATGACTCAGGTAAGACATAACATCTTTTATTCTTATGCTTTTTTTGAAACAATAAAAACGTTGCCTTCTGATCGCAATGCATGCTGCTATATCTAGGTTGCTGCATGCTCTCTGGGTTTACATTATGGGAGGCATTTGATGCGAAAGTTCGGATTAACGCACCCAATGATTTCAAATTCCTAAAACCTTGAGGTGGTGTATGCCATTCATACACCTGAACACTCCGAGTACTTACTTTTGAAATCATAACAAAAGCTAGCTTCGAAGGGAATCATAGCTTGTATCTTAAAGGAACCGGCAGATAGTTGGCCGTTGTTTGAGCCATATAAAAAATAGGAGTCATACAGGACAACATGTGCAAACCGACGTGTAGTACAGAAACTGGGAATTCCTTGACCAGTTTTTAGCTATGATGACGGGTTATGGAGCAGCAAAAAAATAAACACCTCTAGGGTCTCAAGATTTAAGAGCGTTTCATCAACTCTCTAGGCCCTGCCTGCAATTAGGTTTACATTCACCTTCTTCGGCGCCTTGATACTCTTCTTGAAACAATTAGCCTAACCTTGGTTTTTCGAACAGCGACTTTGGTCCCTTTCATACCTGTGGTTGCCTGCGTTGATGCTTTACCGCAATGCACCCTCCCTCCCAAAACAACGATCACGGGAAAATATTGTGACGTGCGTTCCATGCCATGCCACCTAAAATTCCAAAGAAATTGCTGCCAGAATTTATTGTGTACAGGTTATTTTGAATGTATACACTTCTTTAGTGAGCAATCATGTTACTTTACTGTCCAGGCAAAGAATATTTTCTTATTTAAATGCTAAAGAAAGGGTATTGCTTGCTTGTTACCCTCTGCCATTTGTCATAATCTAATATTTCGAATCATGGTTCAATTAATTTCATCCTATTTAAAGAAGCCTAATGTCACAACGAGTCATTCTTCACTGCGTGATCGTTGCAATAGAGTTTAACTACGTGCCCCTATAAATCAAGACATGTGTGGTTCGAATATTCAAGAACATTCCCTTATTGAGAAATGGTGGGCAAGTGATGCTTAGCGTGTGTTTGCCTTAACTACTGTTTTCCTTTCCATTCTTTTTGTTTCTCTTTGTCTGCTCTGGTGTTATTAGAAGGCTGTTTTCGAGTAGAATCAGCAGCCGCCTTTCATGTTGGGCCCAGCATTAATCCACCAAATAAATGACCCATCGAGAAGACTATTCTAAGAAACAAAAGACAGCTTGAAAACGCAATTTTTCGAAATCAAATTTTGCTGAAATTTACGATTTTAATGATGGCTTTACGCATCAGCCGGCCAGTCACCTTTAGTCCACCAACGTCAAACATTTAAACGAAGCGCCCACTGAAACGCTGACCATTATAGTTCTTTTCATCTTTCGTAGAACTCATTTCTTTAATTCGGCAAGTTAACGTGTTCGTAATTTTTCGTGCCTGATTTTTGAAGATGCGTGGCAGGGTATGCACGACACCAACCGTCAGGTAACGAAAACGCAGATTTAAACCTCAGTACTGCAAAGAAGCTGTAATGTGTTTTATTCTTTATTTATTTTTTTATTTTGGATTCTGCAGCTGGGTGACAGAGTGTCTTTTATCAACGACCTGCTTAGGCCGCCGTACGCCACGGTGGTCTAGTGGTAAAGTACACGCCTGCTGACCCGCAAGCTGAGCGAAGGAATGCCGGCCGTAGCGGCTGCATTTTCGATGGAGGCGAAAATGCTAAAGGACCGTATGCTTAGAATTGGGCGCACGGTAAAGAATGCAAGGTGATCGATATTTTCAGAGCTCTGCTCCACGGCATCTCTCATAATCATATGGTGGTTTCGGGACGTTAAACCCAAAATATCAATCAATCAATTATTCAGGCCACTGTAGAAGTTTTGCTGTGAACAGAAGCCCGTCAGCACTTTGCGTATACCAGCAACCACCAATGTCACAGATTCACCACACGTACTCCCTGAGGAAACAGCCTGGCCTGCTCGTCCTCTACTTCACCGTTACGGCCTTCCTTTTTTAGCTTCACTATCAAACACATGAGCTCACTGCTCCAGCACGGGGTACAATATACCTGTTGATGAACGCTAGTAGTACAGAGGGAAGGAAAGAGAACGAAAAGTTGTAAAGACACAGAACTTTTCGGCGGAAAAAGTTCATCACAAGGCGAGTTTCGATACAGTAAGACCACAATCCGAAGATGGACTTCGCAAGCACTCGGCTATCTAGGCATTTCCACAGAACGTTGCAAAAAATAGCACAGCGAGAGGGTAGGAAAAGCAAGACAGGGTGAGGAGGACGATTGCGTAGTTGAGAAGGAGCCAGACATTAAGTATTGCATGGAAAAATGAAGAGAGTACAGAGGACTCAATGAAAAAATAAACGTGCTTGGTACCTCCATTTAGAAATTGATATAAAGTGCAAGTGAAAACTGTCCTCGCAGAGTCAGGTAAACTTCAATTGTGCATGGTTTCACCACAACAGCGAAAGGATGAATGCTGCAGTACCAAATTGCAATATCGCGCGAAAAGTGGCTTAAGCTCGAAACTCACAGCGCACACTTCAAGCAGAAAGCACGCACGAAAGGAGCATATACACGGGACGAGTGTGGACAAACAGCTGTTATAGCTCGACACTCAAAGCACTGAAGATCAGAATGGTTGCTGATCGGGCGAGTTGGTCATCCATGAATGTAGCTTGTATTAGCGCAGTCCCTAAAAGAAAGGGACACGACACAGACGTAGAGATAGGTAGGCGCTAACTTATCGTGCCTACCTATCTCTACGTTTGTGCAGTGTCCCTTTCTTTATGAACTACGCTAATACAAGCTATACTCAAAGCACGCTGCTCAAGCAGAAAGAAAGGCGTACGAGACTAACATAAAATCATACAGCTGGATGAACATGAACACGGGTCACCATTCTTACTTCATCGTGTTTGGGCAGCGTGCTCCTTTCATGCTGGCTTATACACTGCAACTTCAAAGCGTGCTTGCGGGGGAAGCAGAAGAGGTACAGAGCACCCGAATTCCTAGATAAGCACGCGCGCGATGAAGCCACCATGCAAGATATTATTCATACGCCTTTTGACCACGCCATGAGGAGAGACGCGGGCACATCCACGTGAGGCGTGGCGTGGCACAACCACCTTTAAAACGCGCACCCACAACGCGCGCTCGTCGTGCCAGCTCCCTAACAATGACGGAAGCTTGCTGAAGTGTCGAGCTCGAAAGACAGCCAGCAGTATCTGGTGTATAAAAATAGCTCGCCGTTCACATATCAGAGTAGAGTCAGTCGGTAGCTTAGTGGTTAGTGTCGCACGCTGTGAAGCATGATGTCGCTAATTCGACGTCCCGATGTGGAATTGTTTGTTCTCGTTTTTTTATATCTTTTAGTACCTATTTCACAACGTCATACCCGTGAAAGAAATACGTCACAGATTCGTGGTGAACCCCGGCATATATATATACCAGAGCGAACTCTCGCGCCAGTGTTGAAGGGAGCTGCAACACATGATGCTTCAGCAAGCATGGGGTTTATGGGTAGTACGTGGAATCGCCTTATCTTCCTACTTTACGTAGCATTTTGATTTGCATGCGTTCAAGCTTTTATGTCGCAAAACAACAATCAGCAGTGTTTCATTCGTTACGCTTTGCTACCCAAATTTTTTAAGCTCACCAATTCAAACCTTGTCACAAAGTTCAGGACGCTTTTTCTTTCATTTTACCCAAAATTGAAACGCAGCCATAAAAAAAGCAATAGGCGCGATTGGAAGCCCGCAAGTACGAAGCCTGGGCAAATCCATATACTACTTGACATTCCCATGCTCAGTGAACGATCGCAGCGCCGCAGTCTATTTAATTTTGAAGGATCGCTGTCCATTTATTTTAGGAATTTCTATAGACCCGGGCATAAAACATGTTCGTGTTAAAAAGAAGAGAAATTTCGGAAATCTAACGAGCAGGGACAAAATCACCGAAAACGGAAACACTTCCCACCACCAATTATAAATGCTGGTTGGTCTTTCGGCAAGGCCAACTATGTGAAGTTAAGGCTTTTCTCCAAGGTATCAACTAAGAAATCAATACTTGAAGGACCTGTTAACGAACCCCAAGTTTTCAAAGCACCCCTATGTCAATGTTTGTATTCCTTTGGATAAGGACATATTCTATAAACATCTCTAAGGCCTTTTGTATACTTTTTTGTCGCTTAAAAGATATTGGCGTATTCCCACAAGGTACATTGTCCAAAACTATGTCCCAATAAAATTTTAAATACAAAGCCACTTTAAAAAGACAGAGAGAGAACTCAGAGGAGTACGAGATGTAACGTACACACAAAAGTGAAAGGAGTTAAATAAAGTATTTGAAACACCAGAGATAGAAAAAAATTGCCCGCAGCTTCCCTCGGGGGAACACTGAGGAAGATGCGGAGCATATAATTGGTTAACGGGGTGTTAAAGTGCGACTTACTTGGGTCGATGGCTACATTGGTTAACGTGGTTGTGAAATGGGGTGTTAAATTGCGACTTACTTGGGTCGATAGCTAAATTGGTTAACGTGGTTGTAGGAGGGGGTGTTAAATGAGTGAACACGTACACACGTATGCGAAAGGGCGGCGCTGGTCGAAGGGACGTCGATCATTGTGTTTGTGGATTCGTTGGAATTAATTTCACCGCGACCTTGGACGTCGACGCGCCGTACAAACCAACCGACGAGCGGCAACTGAGCGAGCGAGCGCCGACCTTGAGTATATATACAGCGCGACGGCGCATGCGCTGTAAGCTGTCGAATGTTCTCGAAGGAGAAGCGCGCGCGTGGCACAGATGGCGACGGCGCGACGGCGCATGCGCTGTCAGCTGTCGAATGTTCTCGAAGGAGAAGCGCGCGCGGCACAGATGGTGGGCGACGGCGCGACGGCGCATGCGCGCACGTCAGCTGTCGAATGTTCGAGAAGCGGTGCGAACGGCGCGGACGGCGCACTACAAGGCGCGAGTATAAGATGCTTCCGCATCTAAAAATGGGGGACCCTTAAGATTCGCTTCAAGAACTGAAGGACAGAGTGAAATCCGGTCCTTAGTGCACCCCTCAACCACTAAGTCCACACTTGTTCATATGTTTTACACACACACAGCCACGCACACATACACGCACAGAGTAGATTGGACCAGCACGCGCTATTATCACCGAATTGGCTCGTTTTTGTCGTGACACCTGTCGAACAAAAAGCGTTAAAGGGGCCCTGCAACAGTTTTTAGGTAGCAATTCAATCACTCCAATAAAAGAGCTTATTGCTTCACGAATTCAACCCTGAAAAAATTTAGAAATACGTCTATTGCAAGTGTTGTTACAAAGGTTATTCGCATGCTGCAACTGCATTCTCTCTTCTCTCGTCCCGACGAAAGCGCTGAAAGCTAAGCAGGGAGGAGTGGCAGGACAAACAAACTACCGCGCCTCGTGACCTTGAGCACTTTTTTTTCTTCAAATGCGGGGCTTTTTCAGGGTGATCACGCGCACGCGTGGGACAAGTAGCGGCCCTCCCGCAGCTATCTCGGTAACTTTATTTTTCCGTCAGACACACAGACAAATTTTCGCTCAAAACTAGTGGGCCCGACACCTGCGGCGAGTTTTTGCAACACGAGCTCGTTAACGCCGTCGCGCTGAAATATAGAACAATTTTGTGGGGGGGGAAGAATTGTAACCATCAAGTGGTACCACTAGCAACTTATCCTTCCGGTTGCCTCAAAGAATTCATGTAATGCAGACAGAACAGCACTGCAGCCCACGTAAAACTGGCTGGCTCCAAACGATAGGAAGTCAGAGAGGCTCTCTGAATTTAAGTAATGCGGACAGAACAGCACTGCGGCCCATGTACAAGTGACTGGCTCCAAACGATAAGAAGTTAAGGCGGCTGCATATTTCATGGCGATGAAGTATTATGGCAACAATAAACCACACAATCGTTGCAAAGGAAGCGTTTTTTTTTGTTGGTAATGATTTTTAGTTTACTGTTCTACTACGCTATAATACATAGATCATTGCGACTCCTTGCCGAATGACACCTGTATACACTAAAAATATTGTCATGTGTCAACGTTTGAACCAGCCGTAACAATCACACACTGTGGTAAGTTTCTCGAAAAATGACAAACATCGACATGTGGAACACCCTTTTGCTACATTTTCAATGAAACGAATGGAAAGACCCTAAACAAACACTCGAAGTTCCCATTGCTGTGCTCAATCTGTGAAAGGGAAGAAACATAACGTCGATAGCCCACGTATTGTCACAGCTACGTTACAATTTGGGAAGCCGGAAGCACCTCATTTGGCACTTTTAACTCCTTCCAGAACAGTGGTCCTCCAGGTATTGATTAAGCTACTTTCGGGTCTGCAGTCCCGGTTTCAAACCTCATACATACAGAGCAATGCTTGTATTGACTCAAGTGATGCTTCTATTGACTGACCTTTGTAGGAGCCTCGCCGCAGTGGTTTAGTGGCTAAAGTACTTGGCTGCTACCCGCCTGTCGCGGTATCTGCGGCGATGGCTGCATTTTCGATGGAATTGAAAATACTATAGGCCTGTGTGCTTAAAGTTGGGTACACGTTAAAGAAGCCTAGAAGGTCGCCATTTCAGGAGCACTCCGCTACGGCGTCTCTCATACTCATATGGTTGTCTTGTGACAATATACCCCACATATCAATCAACTAAACATGTGTAGCTGGTGAAAATGGGGTTGGAAAAAAAACTCGTCAACCATGAGAACCCTTCTAACCTACACGTGACACGAAGCAAAGTAATGTCCACTAACAAAATAACCTTTCCCGGGCTTTTCGTTTTAGCCCGGGTGACCCAGGCCCAGAACTGAGGGCCTTCAACACTAGACCACAGACTACATACAAGCTATCATAAATATCGCAAATACTGCAAACTAGGCAGAGGTTTGCCGCGAATTCATAATAACTAGAGCTTATCAACATGCAGTCGTTGCCTAAATGTACTTCACTGTGGCCAAAAACTACACCTTCAGACATTCACTATCTGAGTTTTATGTGAGTTTAACGTACTGAATTCACCATATCATAAGAGAGACGCCGTTGTGGTGTGCTCCGGAAATTTTAACCAACTGGGGTTCTTTACCATGCACCGAAATATGAACACACGGGCCTACAGCATTTTCACCCCCATAAAAAATCCAGCCATTGTAGAATTCACGCGGATGGCGCGGTTGGCGCGACAGATGCTGTGCACCAGCGATGTGCGTAGCCTTGACACGCACTTCAGAAAGGTCCTGCCAACACGGTGGCCAGGCGCTCAGTGATGGTCCGGCGTGCACACGCGCGGCGTGCCCCCGCCTAGGTAGGGTGGCTAGAATGGGGAGGTGTGAAAAGTGGCCGCCGAAACTTGTCCCCAAAGCACACTCATGCCGCTTGGGGCGCTGCACGCACCGGCGCGGGTAAACTTGCGGAGGAGACAAACGAGACGCCACGCGCCGCTCTCCACAAAAAATGCTACCACGCTGTGTGTTGGTGACCCGTTTTAGGAAAATCACTTTGATCGAGCAAGTGTAGGGCAGTACGTGGCACCAGAGCCCTTTAATGTCTCATCTCTGAAAATCATTCTTGAAAAGGCCTACAAGCAAGACTCGACGCCCACTTTTATGTACTTAAAGGCCAACTCTAGCGATTTTTCGACCATGTCAAAGTAATGGTGTTTCCATGTTCCTGAGAAACTCTTGTGACGAGACCGATAGCTGAAATGCTCAGGAAATTCGCAAATGATTTTATTAAGCAAAAATGTGTGAAACTGAAACCCGAACGAGCGCCCTTTCTACGTATGACGTACTATTTGGTGAGAACCGGAGGCCGTATACTGGTCCCGCGGGTGCGTTGTATCAAAACTGTGAAATCTAGATGAGTGAAGCACCGGCCAAACACCACTCAGAAAGGAAGAAAGCTTTTCTCTGCAATACCCATGCCAAACACCTCCGCTGCCGCCTTGTGGCCACCACAATCAACGCTGTAGCGGTCACAGTAGCGTTGGCATCAGCTGCGTCACTTCCGTTGACATGCTAAACACGACGTCACCCAGACAGTGTTGCCAATAATTCTGGTAAGTGAAGTGAGCTTTGCGAGGAAATCTTTGAAATTCATTTGCAAAGAATCAGCTCATCTCTAAAGCATATAAATTGGTATACATGACGGAAATGTGGAAAGGAACGTACCCAACGAATTTCATTGAGATAAATTGACCTCTAAAAATCGCCGGAGTATGCCTATAATGATATTGCAGTTATTCGCGGTGGAGCTCAAGGTGCGCCGAGAGACGTTAATCACTGTAAGGCTTCATATTATTTCAACAAACTAAAATCATTCAACCACGAGTGAAAACTTTGGTATCAGATCCCCGTTTCACTTTTCTAACGCATAATCTTGCGGACGCCGCAACTTGAATACTTACTTAGCGTTCAACATCGGCCACCGAATGTACCAGTTTGAGTGACGTACTCATTCTAAGATTCTAAGATTCTAAAATACTCATTCTAAGATTTGGGTGATCGAAATTTCTGGTTTCTTCCACTACGGCGTCTCTCATAATCATGTGGTTGTTTTGTGACATTAAACCCCACATATCAGTCAATCAATCAATCGATCCGTCAATCACAGTTACACGCAATTAGCGCAATAACCATGTTTCCAGCAGCAGATTTGCGAACAGCTTTTACAAAAGCACTTTATTTTCATGCATGTCAGGTGTTCATGCACTACAACACTCATAGCTTTACTATTTGCTCTTTTTTAATAATATGTTTGGTTTACGCCTTTTAAAAATAAGGGGGATCGAGTGAGTCAATAACATTACACCAAGGCAATTCGACCGATCTGCAAAGCTCCGCTAAGATACCACTTCTGCCTGGACTGAGAGATTTTTTGGCGAATTTAGTTTAGAAACCAGTGTTGTGGTATACAGTACCAAAAATGTAACGAACAGGTTACTCACTACGCTAATAATAAATATTCGCGTTACCATCCTATGTTGCCTACCAGAAAGGCATTGGATTACCGTTACCATAATAAAAATAACGTACGTCTTCTTCGATTATACTCCATGATTGACATGTGGGGTTTGATGTCCCAAAACCACCATATGATAGTGAGAGACGCCGTAGTGGAGGGCTCCAGAAATTTCAACCACCTGGGGTTCTTTATCGATTATACTCCAAGATCAGAAGTTTGAATCAATGCGTTCGCGCTGCGGTAGCCGGAATATCATTTTAATGAACCTCGTATTTATATTTCGCATCTCGTAAAGCATTCGTTAAACATGGTTCTAGTACCATAATCAATCTTGCTAAGATAGACGTAAACCAAGTGTTTGTCTCACTAGGCACGAGGAATTAAATGTTGATTTTACCTATTCCTAGAAGCGTTTTTGGGTGAACATTGTCCTACAGGCTACCTTACCTATTGATCACCTGAAACCACAAAGGCTCTGATACTTGGTCTTTCGTTCTGCCATTGATAACTTCCTATGAATCTATTAAGTATTGCAAGAAACGTCGCTACAACTGGCTGTCTTGCACATTTTTTCTACAATTCTTAATAGTGTATTATTACTGTTTCTTTTACTGTGATGTCCTCTGTGCACCAGTGTATAGTTTTGATCCTGATGATTTCTGATACTTCATTAATATTATGCGCAAATAGTTCCTTACGAATTATACCCAACTAGGGCGCTGTAGATATATGTAATTTTAAATAATCAAACTCGTCACATTAGATGCTTCGCCCGGCTCATTCACTTTCCCGAATAGTACATCTCGCGGAATTTTCGTCACTCTACTTATTGCTTTTTGCTTTATTTTACATGCCAAGTCTTTATACATATGTATTCTCTCGCTCTCTGTTTGTGGAGCTTTGTTTCATATCTCTTGTATTCGTACTTGGTGGTCAATTTATACATGTAAAGTTTACTTACTATTACACATTGTACGAAAGGACGGCGAACGCCAACATGGTCTCGAAGGCGCTAAACCTGCTTCGAACTCCGCCGACACGGTCACCAGCCGTCTGGTAGAGTAGGTTTCTCAGCTCGCGACTGCTTCTGCTGATAGACGAGTGGACGACACGACGGTGAGTTAAACAAGGTTTATGTACAGCATAGATTACAGAGGCGTTACAAATTCGGCACTGGGGCCCACAGTTTAGACACTCGAAGAGCCGAGCTCTCTTCTCTGACACATAAGTCAACTGCTCGCGACACGCCGCGGGCTGTTTTAAGGCACCGGGTGGGATTCTTTGAGTAACCAAATGTTCAACCAGAAGCGCCGCTGGCCGTGAGGTCAGATATCCTCCAATGGGCTCGCCGATGGGTCGCGTTATTCTCATCAAATCTGGAGCCGCTGCACGTGACTGCACCCAAGGACGAGTGACGCCACCACGCATTGCGTAAGACTCGCCAGACTGGAAGGCGCCTATTGCTGCAACGGGCTCGTGGGCTGAGGGGGCTCGCCGTGCGTTGTGCAATAGACCGGCGCTTGATGACGCCGTTGGGTGGTTCGCATCAGGCGGGCTCTCGTGCTGGCCTTGACAAAGATTGCCTTTTTCAGAGGCATGGACGTTCGGTGTGGACTCGCAGGCGTGTCGCGTATTGCTGCTTTGGAACTTGTGACCGGGTCGGTACTTTGTCAATCCTTTCAGCTTTCATTCCCGTGCTCCTCGACTTATTGAAAAAAAGGAATAAAGTCTCTGACCAGAACAACTATAGCTGATTTAGGTGAATTAAACTAGAATATTTTGCAAAAGATGCCGGACGTATAACATAGTGGTCAGGATTATTGTTTCGCTACCCGCACTGCCCAGAGAGAGCTTCTACGCTTCGC
>WOVY01007617.1:0-48974 GCA_013436015.1 Rhipicephalus annulatus | reverse complement strand
CTCCGCGTATCTGCCAGAAGCCGACATCGCCAATTATGACAAATTGTTTTTCATGCACACTGCCAAATACTTCGATCACCAATGCATCTGAGTCGGTAGCGTTACCGACGCTTACACACACAAGTGACTAATTGAAAGCAGTTAATCATAACCTAAATCATACCGCTAGCCATTCTATAGCCTAATACATGAACTCATGTGTGAACCAGAGGCTTTTGAACTAACTAACAAAATCAATAAATGAGTTAATATTGCGGAATCACTTCTGATCACACTCTAAAAAAGCAGCTTGAGTTGGACCACGCACTGTTTCATGAAGAAATATGGACGCTGAAGGTTCAGATGAAAAAATATGTACGAATATTTGAAATGAAAGAAATTCGCTTGTGAACAATGTTTTTACCTCGAAGAATTATCAGAGGGGTTAAATTCAAAATATTTTCTATAGAAGACACACGACATTTTTTAACTAATTTTACGTTTGTACAAGATCAAGTAAAAAATCTATTAGGCGAACCAGTAGCACTTTTCAGCCTCATAAATATCAGCCTTACTTCAAATGATTGAATGAATCTATCGCCTTCACAAACGTGCACTCTATATCTGCTGTTAGCAAATGCAGATGTCTTGCTTGCAAAATATTATAACTTGACAGAACACGGAAATAGACAAGTTCAGATATCTGAATCATTCACTTTTCGCTCAGTAGGGCTTGAGGTTTGTTAAAGCGCTACGTAGAAAAGAAAAGTTATTTGATGTATAAGCCTCTTTTCTTCCTGTCGCCAGAGGGAAATACCATAAAAATATGCTTCATCGAGCATAAATCTGCATCGAGTTCAATACCCCAAGGGAACGCGTACGTGCACGGTCAGCGGTGGTTTTTAGAGCGCGCAGTGCAGCCGTTACAAAAAAAAACTGAGGAGAATATTTCTTTATGTGTTTTGAGAACATACTGCCCTTTATTTACGTCTTTTATTTTCCCAAGCGAACGTTTGCATAGGCAGTATGACTGTTTATTTTCTTAATTAAACTAGAACTGCTCGTCTTTGTTGCAATCAAGTTCTAAACAACGAGTGTATACCGATTTTCTCGCATTGGTGGCAAGTGTGAATAATGAAGAAACAATTGTAATAAAACAGGCTAATGCCTTCAGACTTTATCAGCACGTACGAAGTTTCATTTCCTATACTTGAATTCAGCAGCCTTCCTCACTATGTACCCGTAAATATGACTGTGGTGTAGAAAGTACCTGAACAGTATGTAAAGCCATGAAAAGTGGTTAGTTTTTTTTACGGCAAGTTTGTAATTTCGCAATACACTTTGTAAGGTAATGTAGAGAAAAATTTGAAACGCGTCTCAATGTTTTCATGTATATAATAACTTACAAAACTTCGTATGTGCTATCGGGAAAGACGAAGAAGTGTGTTTGAATAGGAGCTGCTTCTGCTAACTCCGGCGTATTTCAGTTGTAATTTAAGTCTGTTGATCAGTTTCCGCTGCTTCCTTAGAGGGGATGGAAGTAGACCACCCCGGGCGCCTGCCGGCACCAGCGGCGTCAGCGGCGACCGCCTCCAGGAAGCGGATGGGACAAGCGAGCGACAGCGACGGTGAAGATACTCATGCTTACTATCTCAGCAGTGAGGACTTCTCAGATGACGGTTTCCAACCTGTGCTGAGCCGCAACGCGAAGAGAAGGAACATGAGGACATCCTCATCCTCAACTATTCAAACTGTAAGTGAAGCGCCAAATCGAACACTTATACCATCCTGTTTCTGCCTGCGCTTCCTACCGTCAGCATGAAACGCCTTAACAGACAGTCTGTGTCGAGGTCTCTGGAAACGCTCGTGCCAAATGAGATCACGGACATAAGAGTGAACGCCAGAAAGAATATACTGGCTGTGGACGTTTTGCACGCAAGTGCGTTGGGCGTTCTGCGCAGTGTAACTGACTTGGACGGCAACCAGGTGCGCTCTCATGTTCCCTTGGGATGTGATGTAGTAACCGGCGTGATCTACGACATTGATGTCACTATTTCCAATAAGGACTTACAACTTCTTGTCAAGTCAACAACTGATACTCCAATTGTTGATGTCACCCGGCTAGGCAAGTCTCGCTGTGTGAAGATTGCGTTTAAGAGCACATCACTCCCCTCTCATGTGAAGGTGGGGTACTTCAGACATGCTGTGCGGCCTTTCATTCCAAAGCCTCTCCAGTGCCGTAAATGCATGAAACTTGGACATGTGAGCAGCGTCCGTGAGAATTCGGTGGTATGCCACCGCTGTGCCGAGCACCATAAAGCGGAAGAGTGCGTCGCAACTGTCAAGAAATGCTCTAATTGCAATGGATCCCATGAAGCCACATCGAAGGACTGCCCGCGGATTCAGAAAGAAATTGCCATCTTGAAGGAGATGGTGCGCGATCACTCATCTCATCGAGAAGCCGCAGCTAAAGTCAGAAGGCGTCGTTCACGTCGACGTCGGTCTTCGAGGACGCCCGCTACCTCCTCGACACGTTTGCGTGATCCCTCATCAGTACCACCTCCTTTGCCTCCCAGACCACATGCCGTGGGAAAGGCTGTAAAGGACAAAGCCAGTGAGCATACCCTAACTGCGACAGAGTGGCCTGCACTTCAAAGGGAAGCAGCATCAAGCGAACCGAAGGAGCTTCATGACGGCCAGTCCGCGCTCCCGGTTCGAGATCTTTCCAACCAAGACAGGCAAGTGACTGCAAGCGTCCCGGTTCGAGATCTTTCCAACCAAGACAGGCAAGTGGCTGCAATCGTGCAATCATTAATTGCCACGATTCGCACGCTACTGAGCAGCATACAATCTCCGTCTGCTAAGAGTGCACTGCAAATACTGGATGCACTGAATCCAGTTCTTGCTAACTTCGTATAGGCACAATGGCTCAACAAAATCTCCACTTCCGCACTGAAGTTAAAAGTGCGTCGATTTTTCAGTGGAATGCCAGAGGCATGAAGTCCCGTATCTCGGACTTTCACCAACTTGTTCGGGCCAATCAATTCCCTATACTTGTCATATGTGAACCAAACGTATCAACGCCTTATAGATTGTCCGGTTATGAAGCTTTTGTTCAGCCGCTGGCGAAGAACGAAGCAAAGTAATTGTTTACACTCGTACAGACTTGACTTATCTTTCGCACCCAATAAGTTCAAACGACGACAATCAGTACGTGTGTCTTCGTGTGAAGAAGAATGCAGTTTCGTTCACGCTTATTGGTGGATATATATCTCCGTCATCGCGATTTGACTGCGACAGAATAAAATACATCCTAATGAGAACCGATGGGCCTTGGATCATCACCGGTGACTTCAACGCCCATAACATGCTTTGGGGGAGCACTAGGATGAATGCCAGGGGCCGGAACATTGTTACATTCGCTTCCGATTACGACCTTTCCTTCATGAACGATGGTACCCCCACATATCTGCGGGGTCTCACGTATGGCAGTTGCCTTAACCTGACATTGGTGTCACGGTGCTTTTCTCACAAAGTTAAGTGGTTTTGCGATATTGAGACTCATGGGAGTGATCACATACCCACCTACGTGACGATCGATGGTATCATAAAAAATTTCTCTTCCGGTGTTGCAATTGGCACTGACTGGTCGATGTTTACATCGCGTGTTGAGAACGCTTGCCAAGAAGGCCTCGCCTGCAGCCTGGAAAATACCATAGTGGAAGCTATGCAAGCGTCCAAATGTAAATTACCATTTTCGTCTAAAGTAACACAGTTCGAACTGGAAAAATTACGAGCTATACGAAGGCGTGCTGAACGACGATACAGACGCACAAGATCAATTTACGAACTGAGGGAAGCAAGGCGGCTCCAGAAAAAGATTCAACGACGCATTTACAAACTGGAGAGCGAACGCTGGAAAGCATTCTGCGAATCTCTAGCCCCTCATAAACCGCTGTCGTATATCTGGAGAACAGTTCGTGGTCTTCGCTCCTCTCCACAACAATGGCACCCTTTTAAAGCTTTGGCACTCCATCATGGAAAAACAGAACTCGAGGTGGCTGAAGAATTTTGCACGAGAGTTGCCGGGAATATTATGAACGAGAGCATCGACGCCGTGATCGTTCCTGAGACGCAATTACCAGAAATGGACATTCCGTTCACCATGGAAGAACTGGAAGGTGCGTTAGTCGCTTCTAAGCGCATGTCATCGCCAGGTCCTGATGGTATTACTTATAGTGCGTTGGGACACCTTGGACAAAAAGCTAGAAAAGAACTTTTCACATGCTTCAACAACTCCTGGCTCAGCGGCAGTGTTCCCCGAGAATGGAAAATTAGTCGATTAATACCACTTTGAAAATCCGGAAAATCACCATTGGACTTGACAGCGTATCGCCCTACTGCCCTCGCAAGCTGCCTCGGAAAAGTGATGGAAAGAATGGTTCTCTTTCGTCTCGAGTGGTACTTGGAACGATACACCAAATACCCTTCTTGCATGGCAGGCTTTCTTCAGGGCCACTCCTCGATTGACTGTGTCCTTGATTTATCGACATGTGTTCAACAAGAAAAAAGTCGCAAGCGCATATCAGTGGCACTCTTTCTTGACGTGAAGGGTGCATATGATAATGTAGCTCACGATGCCATCCTCACTTCTTTCGCAGCAATGGGCATTGGTGGACGAATGTTTCAATGGATAAAAGATTATATAACGGGCAGGAGTTTCTTTGTACAAACATATGAGGGTACAACTGCCCAACATTACACCTACTGCGGAGTACCTCAGGGAGGTGTTTTAAGCCCCACATTGTTCAATGTGGCCCTCATTGGTCTGGTGAAGGTTCTGCCAAAGTCGGTGTGCCTATCCATATACGCCGATGATATTTGCCTCTGGAGTGCTGCAGTTACTCGCCCTCAGGTGCGTGCACGAATACAGCGGGCAGCAAACCTCACAACAGCCTACCTTCAGAAACAAGGCCTAAATATATCAACTGTGAAGTGCGCGTTGATGGCGTTTACACGCAAACCAATGACGCCGTACCCTGTTTACATCAATGGGTAGAGTGTCAAATATGCACGGACGCATCGTTTCCTGGGCATAATAATCGACAGAAGTCTTTCGTGGAGCCCACATTGTGCGTACTTGAAGAAGAGACTGCTGTCTATTGTGCATATCATGAAATTCTTGTGCGGTAAAGCATGGGGAACTTCTGTGGCTTCCATGCTACAGCTGTACAGGGCCCTATTTCTGGGTCTATTGCGCTACAGCTTGCCGGTACTGACTAACACTTGCAAATCGAATACTCATTCATTGGAGAGTTTGCAGGGTCAGGCACTGCGTATCTGCCTAGGACTGCCCCGATGCGCTTCTACTTATGCCACAATCATGCTTGCCAAAGACCATCCGGTCAGGACATATATAGTTGTGGATTGCCTCAGAGCGCACATTCGACATGCTAACCGTGTCCCCGACCACCACTTGGCCCTTCTACCTTCCGGAAGACCACGTGCTACGTTTTCAGACGTCATAGCCAAGCACCTAAACAGCATTCCATCAGGATATACGCCAGCTGCGAGAACGGCATGCCCTTTGTGGTGCCTCGACCAGCCGCAAGTACGTGTAGAAATTCCGGGAATCAAAAAGAAAAGCAGTCACTCCAGAGTAGCATTGAAGCAAGCAACACTGCTATTATTACATGAGTTGTACTTAGACCGAACGCAGATATACACTGATGGGTCCGTCTCATCCAGCAGCTCATCAGGTGCCGCTGTAATTCCGGCTGCAGAAATGACAATCAAGTTTAAGTTGTCGCATATAACTTCATCTACGGCATCAAAGCTTGCTGCTATAAGGGCTGCTTTACAATATCTCGTTCAAGAACGTCCAGGAAAATGGGTCATATTCTGTGATTCGAAGGCAGCGCTTCAGAGTTTGCAGTCTGCCATGCGTAGGAGGAGCCATGACCAACTGGTACAAAAAATAAGACATTTACATCATGAAGCTCTAGCACGAGGGCATGATATTATATATCAATGGCTGCCTGGACATATCGGTATTACCGGAAATCAATTAGCCGATGATGCAGCCCGCTCAGCCCATGAAGAAACCCGTGTAGTCCCGATTCCTCTATCAAGGAATGATGCAGCAAGACAACTTCACCTGCTGGCTCGAGATCTCACACGCACGTTCTGGTCGTCTACCAGCTTCCAAAGGTGTCAATTTTATGAACTGGATCCTTCGCTCAAGCTAAAGCTACCATCACAACTTTCCCGCTCCGATGCGACACTGTTATGCCGCCTTTGGTTGGGTGTTGCATTTACAAAGGTGTACTCCTTTCGCATTGGTATGGCAGACACTCCTACATGCGACTACTGCGGAGCTGAAGAGACCATCGAACACGTCCTGTGCAGTTGCGCTTGCTACGACACACAGCGATGCCAGCTCCGGATGGCTTTGAATCGACTTGACCCCGGACCTTTTTGTGTGCAGAAGATACTAGGACCTTGGGCATCTGCCTCAGTTGCGCAGAAAGCAACTAAAGCACTGCTACTTTACCTTAAGTCAACGAACCTGAGTGACTGCCTGTAAACTGTGTGTGCTCCCCGAGTGTGCTCGTGATTGTGTGTACCTTCTCATCTTTCTGCAACCTCTTTTCTCCCCTTTATCCCTTCCCCAGTGCAGGGTAGCAAACAGGATGTGCGTCTGGTTAACCTCCCTGCCTTTCTTTGCATCTTTATCTCTCTCTCTCTCTCTCTCTCGTATGTGCTATCACTTGGGTACCTAAACCTTCAAGCTCACGCTTTCTACATATTCCAAAATATTTTATCAGCTATTTGAGGTGAATAGTCCTGTTAGTAAGACACCAGGAGGACAATGACATGCTTGAACTCCTCGAGTATACTCTAAGAAAGAATGACTTCGAATCCATTCACAAACTTCAGGTTTCCTGCGTTCTTTTGCTCAACTTCAAGGTTTCGTCTTTAAGACATGTGTTGGCAATATCTAGCAACTTTGTGGTCAGAGCGTGACTTGAAGGGAAACGGAAGAAAATTTTCAGCCAAGTGACAAGCCTTCATCTTGCTGGTAAGCATAACTTTAACAGAGGTAAGATGTGCAACCACATCTTACCAGTGCTACCCAGCACAACAGTGAAATACGTAACCGACTTAGTGCCTAATTGTCTTCTTCACTTTTTTGTGTTTCCATCTGCACACCTTAACCACAGTTATTGTAAACGCAAGGTAGCGCATGTACATAACGAATGAAACTTTCCTAAAAGCAGCATGGTGTGAGTAATGAGGTTACACGGTATAGTGGGGGAAGCGCGCTATTTTCTCAATACAGTCTAGTTTCGAGATTGTGTATCAATATTGATGACATCATAAACTTTTTCACATTTTTTGAATATTCTACAATTAGGAGTCACATTTAAACGTCCAATGTTTGAATCGCTTATCCGTATTCATATTACATACAGTGAGACTCGAGGACACTGTTTAGGTCTAGAGGAACACAAGTCGCTCCACGGATCAGTTTTATAAAGACGCACGCATTGACGACAAGGATAAGCATTCCTGCAATGTAGCAGGCAAATCTCGCCAACACTGGCTACTTAAAGACCAAGATTGGACTACCTGACACGTCGTTGTGTGTTCAATCAAACGTCCCACACGTGCAACATGTTCTGTGTGAGCGAAGACTAGACTCACCAGAAATACAATCTTGGAATGTGGCATAATAAACGCAACTAGCATTGTCCTTTGAAGTGCGACGTATCCTCAGCCAATGTCACAGCCGCCCATGGGCGTTTTGCGCCTCAAAAAGGGTGTAGACTTTCTTACGGGAGACAAGGTGTAACCAACTTTTGTAAACAGTGTAATCTTCGGGCGCACGCGTGCGCGCGCGCGCGTGTCTGTGTGTGTGTGTGTGTGTGTGTGTGTGTGTGTGTGTGTGTGTGTGGAGGAGGGGCTAGCAGTAGTATCATGTGATTATCGCATATATATCACAGCGATCATACAGCGCCTGGAGAAGCATGTCGGGTGAAAGTCCAGCCTGTTCTATGGAGCTCTTTATGAAAACGTTCCTTACCCTGTCGACGCTATTTTGCAAGGCTTCAGAAAAGGCGCCATGCTACTCAGCGCACTGCCTTTGATAAATTTATAGCTAGAACCACCCAAATACTTGAAAAGGCGCACATGTTGAAGCATAGCTTGAGTGAAAACATGCCCTGGTGTGCTATGTTGTACGTGAAAGCTTTGTTATCACCTGTTATGGTATACTTTTTTAACAACCTACTTGCATCGTATCGTCTGCATCGGCAACTTGGCGAACAGCTACGGAATTCAACTTGAAGTGCATTTTGAACATTTTTTTGCCGGTAGAGTTACAACCTATGAAAAATTAGTTGCTTCCACCAAAGAAGCATGGTGGGCTTTTGTATTACCCCTGTAAGAGAGCTGTGGAACGTGTTCAGAGCCCATGTCCTTGATAAGTAAGCATCACATGCATAAGTAAGCACTTCACGTATTAAAAGTCAAATTTCGCTGTTCTTTCTTAAAATGTGAGCTTTGCCTTAGCAGTAATATCAAAATCCTCGCTCAAACTTTGCAGCACGTTGAAGCGGGTGACAATATGTGGTAACTGAATAGCTAAGGCATCAAGAAAGATCGACACCCGAACCATTGACTCAAAGAAAGCAAAGTAAACTTCGTGTATGCTTGTGTTCAACATTCAAGAGTAGGTTGCGGTAGCGTAATAATTTTTTGTGCGCATCTCCTTGTGATCTGCAAACCAGCTTTGATTCACGGTGCTCACCTCAACGAAGCCGTAAGGAAATAAAGAATAATGTTCCTAACATAGTCTTTCAAAAAGTAGTCGAATCTGTATTGCAAGAAGATTTGCTAAATGTGCGCTCTGCCATGATTAATTCTTTTGCCATTCAGTGAAGGGCCCACTAGGCATACGCACGGGAACACGCGAACCTGTGGTGCTGTTCACTCTTTTGAAGGTACTGCTGTTAATAATACATGAATCAGTCTTATGGCTATGTAATGAATGGACATTGAGAATATGCACTCGCTGCTGAAAATATATCTTTTATTGCTCCCAGCATTGGCAACACAACCCTTTGGCCCTGGCTTCACGTAGACGTCACGCCTGGGCTGACTCACCCAGGGGAAATCAGCAGTCTCTTTTCCCTATCTCTCTCACCTCTTGTCTTTGCCTTTCTGTCCCGCTTTTATCTCTCCTGTTCTCTTTTTTTATTTACTTCCAAATTTTCTGGCGGTGAGGGTTGACCTGGTGTAGCTATCTCTTCTAGCGTACTTATAGCAGGTTGCAGGTTATAGCGGCGATGCACGGCTGGCGACTCCGAGAGTTCGTTATTCAACCATGTAGCGTTTCTTTCTTTGGCTCACGGGTGGGTGGCCACCATGACCACCGAAGATTATAATCTCTATAAAGCAAATGCTTTCCCGATTGATAGATATGTGGGGTTTAACGTCCCAAAACCACCATATAGTTATGAGAGACGCCGTAGTGGAAGGCGCGAGAACTTTCGACCACCTAGGGTTTTAATGTGCACTCAAATCTGGAAACTTGGGCCTACAGCGTTTCTGTCTTCATTGGAAACGCAGCTGCCGCAGCCAAAATTAAATCGCGTGATCTGCGGGTCAGCAGCCGAGTAGCTAAGCCACTAGACAACCGCAGCAGGGCCAAATGCTTCCCATCCCTTCTTGATTGCTCCCTGATAAGGCGGCGCACCGAAGCCCCATTCATGTTAAACATACTAAAACTGCCCTAAAACTACGTTATCTACAGCTAGAACGAAAACGAGGCTGGTGAGAAATTTCACCTTTCCTCGTGTAGAAAGCTCTCACAGAAGCAATAAGTCCTGGTTTTAAAGTGACTAAGGTGGATAGTGGTCATTTTCCTCTAGAGGTTTGTGACAATGCTCAGTATGATAAGCTGTCTAAACTTGCAGTGTTTGCGTTAACTTCTGTTTCAGATGGGCTTACACAGGTCAATGAACACTTTTCTCGGCGTACGTTCAGACGATGGTCTCCTTGAACATTCTGAAAGTGAACTGCTCGAACGTTGGCAATACCAAAATGTGGTTCAAGTTCAACGAATAACAATAAGGCGTGGCAACAAACAGATTCTTACAAAACACATAATAATTACCATTGCAATCAGTAACCTTCCAGAATCTATCGAAATGGGCTATTACGAGCTTCTTGTAAAATCATATATTCGCAATCCTCCCCAATGTTTCAAGAGCCAACGCTTCGGGCATGGATCGCAGAGTTGCAGAGGGCACGCTACTTGCGCAAAGTGAGCATGCATTGAACACATCCCCGACAATTGTATCTCAGACGCTCATTGCCCCTACTGTGATTGAGATCATCCAGGCTACTCACAATCATGCGCCACGTGGAAAGAAGAGAAACAAATAAGATACATCAAGGTTCAATTCAATATATAATCCAAGACTCACGCAACTAATTTTTTCTCAATAATCATCACTCAGACAGCACTCCACGGTGCCGCGCACATCTTCCTGCTCGCGCGAGTGTCGCATGGAGTGTGACCGTGGTCGGACCATCTGTGCCCAAGGCTGGAGTATCCTGTTCTGCTCCACCCTTTGCTGAACAGGGCCAGCAGGCTTCGAAATCTGCCGGAACACGGACCACTGCAACTCAGCTAGGTGTAAAACCGCTGTGAAAGCGCCTGCCGAGCAGGCACCGCTCGCCACCTCGAAAGAGGTGATGGATACAAGCCCCACTCCTCCAGCGCCTAAGACGTCGAAGTCTAGGCTCCGCTCTTTGAAGTGCAACAAAAAATCTGTGCATTACAGGGCCCCAAAAAGGCCTCTGACCTAAGGAAGAACTTGCAAACACAGCACCACACAACTTAAATATGACACAAATACTACAGTAGAACGGGAAAAGACTGCTGAGAAACCTTAACGATATCCAAGAACTTTCACAGAAACATACAGCAGCAGTGATGTGTGCGAAAGAAACGCTCCTAATATCGAACCACACCAACTTCCTACACATGTACACTATTTTTCAAAAAGACTGACATGATATGGTCGCGTGAACTGGTTGGGTTGCCGTTATAGTAAATCGAAGAACCGTCTGCACACATTTAACTCTTCAGATATACCTGGAAGCAGAAGCTAGCCGAGCCATTGTCTTCAACAAACAAGTGATAATTTGCAGTATTTACATAACTATACACCATCTACTGAATAAGCATAAATTTCAGTCTCTAAGTGATGAACTTCCGAAGCCATGTCTGCTCCTTCGAGACTTTAAAGCGCATACCAATTTATGGGGATACTTGCGGTGCGATGCGTGAGGTTATTTTATCGAACATTTTTTTTCTCTTCGAGCGCATGTCTTTTGAATCACAAAACACCAACATATTACAATGTCTCCAGCAACACACACTTGTCACCTTCGCATTTCACCTCTATCGCTTTTTGCGCCAGTCAAATGAAAAGTCATGAATAATTCATATGGAAGTGATCACTTACCTATAAATTTGAGCACCTCTATAGCAAATGAATGTCCTGCGCAGGTTCTCTAGTGGCTCGCCGAAAAACCGATTGGGAACAGTTTCACAAAGTGACTCTCTTAACCTGGAATGAGATGAGCGCGTTCAGCACAGAGGCTGCTGGAGATTACTTCTCTGCTTTTTTGGTCAATGCTGCTACCAGATGTAATACATTAACAAGCGGACTGTAGGGCGAACGACGTGCCTCATTTTGGAGTAATGAGTGTCCTTATGTGCGAAAAAACACAAAACAAGGCATGAAAATTATTTCGAAACTCGCCGACGTCCGTGAATCTTATAAATTTTATAAACATTAAGTACCAAGGAATGAGGACGCACCGGAGAGCTAGAACAGAAAGTTGGTGTACCTTTTTATCAAGCATTACCACATACACACACAAGAGGGTAACGTGGAGAACAGGGTGAGAAGAATAGAATAAAAACAAATGTATCCACTCCCTCTAGTGAACGCACAAAGTGAGAGCTAGGAAGACTAAGTGAACTGCCCTGCCGTGGTGGTCTAGTGGCTAAGGTACTAGGCTGCTGACCCGCAGGTCACGCGATCGAATCCCAGCTGCAGCGGCTCTATTTCCTATGGAGGCGGAAATGCTGTAGACATGTGTGTTCAGATTTGGGCGCAAGTTTAGGATCCCCAGGTGGTCAAAACTTCCGTAGTCCTCCACCCTGGAGTCCCTCACAGCCATATGGCGGTTTGGGACGTTAAACCTTAGGTGTCATTCAAATTGTTTGAGCACGTACGTTTTGAGCAAGTTTGCAGCTCTTCACGCTGCTCTTTAAAGTTCCAAGCCTGCAAGACAAGAGTGGAGAATGATAAACTGGAGGACAAATGTAGAAAATACTAGACATATAATCAACCATTCTGCTTAGCCCAGCTACAGGCATCTCTTATTTGCTGCAGTGATTCCGCCCCTAGATCTGACGGTGTAATCTCTGAAATGTTGAAGAACCTGCCTGTCGAAACGCAAAAAAACTTACTTTCCCTGTAAAATGCCATCTGGTTTTCCGGTGACATCCCTCTCTCTTGGAAACAGGCCATCGTCATCCCTATTTTGAAACAAAGCAGGGATCTGTCCTTTGTTACGAGTTGCAGACACATTGCACTGACAAGCTGCCTATGTAAATTCTTTGAAAAGATAATAAATCACTGACTTATAAATTCCTCGAAACAAACTACTTGACCCGTACCAGTGCAGTTTTCGGAAAGGTGGATTCACCATTGACCGCATGGTACAATTTGAGGCACACATCTGGACGCTTTCATCCCCAGACAATTCTTCCTCTCTTTGTTTCTAGATATTGAAAAGGCTTATGACACAACTTGGTTCGTTGGTATACTTCGAGACCTCTCAGATTTATGTATACGGGGTAGAATTCTGACTACAATTTAAAGTAGTCTCTCCAATCAGATATTCCGTTTTCGAGTACGCACTGTCTTGTCCCGAGCATTTGTCCAGGAGACAGAGGTGCCCCAGGGTGGTGTACTTTGCTGTACTCTTTTTATTATAGAAGTGAATTCATTGCACCTTCTCTATCCTAGCAACATATTTACTGCACTTATAAGGATGATGCAGAGTTGGGCTTCAGGTCTTGTAATCTGGCATTGAGTAAGCGACAAGTTCAGCGGGGTTTAACCGGATTTCCAAATAGAGAGATAAAAACGGGTTCCGACCAACTCCATAAAAAACCACGTGCGTCTAATTCTATAGAAAGAGAGGTACTCATTCCCAACATACAGAGCCTTTCTGTATACACTGAACCCAGAGTCTAATGCCTAATCTTAGACACCAAGCTATTCTTCATGCCACACATCCAGATTTGCAAAACAAGTGCTTAAAAACGATAACATTGTAGAAGTCTTAGTACCCACCTGGTACTAAGACTTTGTCACTACCTACGCTTTGTCACTACCTGAGGTAGTGACAAAGCGTGTTTGATCAACTTGTATACAAGCTTCATACAGGCACGCCTAGATTACGGGACCATTACGACACGCCTAGATTACGATGCTTTTGGCAGTGGTAGCAGCAACTCTTCAATGCATTTCAAGCCCTGGTATTTTCGTGGTTTTACAAATCGCCTGCAAGCCACTATTTACGTTTCCAGGCTCAAGGGAAAAATATTAGCTTGGCTGGTCACTGCTAATCAGCATCAGGACATGACGGCTTGCTTCGCTGATCTGCTACAAATGGCCGCTAGGAGCAACGATGCATGAAAGTAGCACGGATTTCTGCCTTCTACTTTTGGCTGCGGCAGCAGCAACCGTCCACTGCATTTTAAGCCCTGGTATTTTAGTCGTGTTACAGGTTTGAAGCTGCTTTCGTGATAGCTATCATTCTTAGTAACTTTACTGCTGCTACCGCTGCTGCCAGAGGGTTGCTGTTTCGTTATTTGTTAATCTGCGATCGTTGACGTGACTACTGAGCTATCAAGGGTTTTAAAAGATGTGCGCCAGGATCTCAAGGAAATGCGCATCTCGATAGAGCGACAACTCGGAAAGAAAACAGAGAAAAAAACTGCTCAAAATTCTTGAGTAGGATTTCAGAAGACTTCACTCTGGGAAGTGAAGACTATCAAAAAAGAAAGCGCCCAAATTCGCGCAGATAACACAACACTCTTTTCTGAGTTTGCCATTTTGCTAGTGAAAAAAACACTCCAGAAACAAGAATTTTGAAACAAAGGCATTCTTGTATACGACACCAAAAAACCTGTCTCAAATTTCGACTGACATTGGGAAAGCCATTAACGTGCCAATTACTGAGTATGATGTGAACACTTGTCATCAGGTTGAAACAAAATACAAATCTAAGTCGGACATTGTCGTCCAGTTCGTACGCCATACAAAGCTTGATGAAGTCTTAAACAAGGCAACGACAGCAAGCTTGTCCAGCAAGGACATTGGCTCAGCCTAGTCTTCTCCCGTGTTTCTCAGTCAACACTTATGCTACCAACTTAAAAACTGCTAGGTTTAACTAACAAAATTAAAAAAGGAAAAAACTGATGCTTCGTGTGCATGAAAGATGAAAATTTTTTCGCAAGGTAGACTGAATCATGACGTGTGCTGTGCATTGCACATGTCGGTGATATAGAAAACATTAAATAAATGTTGTATTTATAAGTTAAGTATTACTTGTGAAAACACGATGGCTATTGCTTGTCACACGCAAAGTGAAGTTCATTGATTGCATGCAGAAAATCTTGAAAATGAACATTTATTCACCTGAATGCACAATCGGTTCGAAAAAAAAGAGAAAATTCTTGCATTGATTACCAAATTTGGTTCTGAACCCGATGTAATAATGATGACTGAAACGTAGTATAGAGATGATTCTGGTGTCTTTAGGCCACCAAGTTACACATACTACTTCTCGAACCGTTCATCACGATTAGGTGGTGGTGTGATGCTCATGGGTAAAAATAGCATAACTCGCCCTCTTGTAGAACATTGCGCGTGTTATTCAGATAATTTAAAATTTTTTAATGTGCTATGTAATGACATTGTGTTTGCTGTCCTTTATCGCACCCCTGTGGGAAGTATATTCACGTGTTTTATTTCTTTCAATGACAAATATTTCAGCTTCGTAAGCGACAATTGCTTCAATTTAGTCAAGGCAGTTGATCTGAATATTGGCTGTCTGAAAATATCTGCGAAGTGAAAGGAACTGCACTGAACTATCGAAAGTAATAGTTTTTTCTAAGCACACCGACAAGAATATGTAGTAGTGCATCTACCCTCATCGACATTTTGCCACTAATCTGCATGATTCAGGTCTATTGTCAGGTGTAGTACGCGCACATATCGAGGATCACCTGCTCATATATGATGGCGAAATGCAATGTGTGCACTACTACGAGAAAATACAGCTCGGAAATAGTCGTAAGAGACATACATGAGCGTTCCCTAATCGCTTTCAAAAAATAACTGTCAGAACTTAATTGGTCAAACATTTATGGCGTGAGAGACCCTGAATTAGCCTGTCATTGTTTTTGTCTATGTTTAAATGTGTATACAATAAATATTTCTCATACAAAACTTTAACACCATTCATAACAAAGCTTTGCATGAAACAGATACGCAAAAATACTTATTCGAAGTTTTTTCAACCACAAAATGCGAGGAATCATTTAAAAATTTTAAGTGCAGAGAAACAACGTACATAGCGTAGTACATAGTGAAAAATGAAAGTATTTAAGTAACCTTTTTAACTGCGAGGTAGCGTAGAAATAGGAAATTTCATGGAAGCGACTGAACAGTTTTCTTGTGTACCGTAGAAGAGAAGCAAATACATCAACAGAAAGTTTCACAAATGGCAATGTAATTTCAGAGGTATTTTTGGCAAATACCTTCAATAATTATTTTGTATGCCTAAAAAGTCAAACCCTTGACCCTTACGGCACAAAATTTCCAAGTAACGGGAAAAAGAAAAGCGCGTTGCTGTCTTCTACGTTGGCAGACAATATATTTTAGTTATTAAGATCAATAAAAACAGCAACCGTGGTGATGTTATTAGATTTCAGATTCGATAGCCACAATAAGTACGTTTTTGAGATCATTACCCTAGCACTGGAACTCGTTTATATTGTTGTTTTTGCTCATGGAGGTCTTCTGAAGCCACTGCAAGTGGTTAAGGTCATTGTTCTGCTTAAAGGCGGAGATATGATTGTGCTTTTCGCATTAGACCTATATTAACCTTACCGGTATTTTGAAAGGGTCTAGGAAAGTTATTCACGTTCGCATGACTTCTTTTCTTAATAAACTTCAGATAATAACACCATTGCAGTTTGGTTTTGAGAAAGGACTTTTGAAAGAACATGCTCTTTTGACACAAAAGGAGGGAATGCTTGTTGCCTTTGAACGGGAGCAATCTGTTCTGGGCATTTTTGTCAATTACTACAAGGCATTTGAAATGAAATGAAATGATGAACAGATGTTATTTTGGGAGGGAATACAGAAAAACGAAGCGAAGCTAAAGGCCATTCGGCCTGACGTGGCTTCGCTACGCGAAAAAACTTCAGCAAACAGTGCTACATTGCATAATAATTGTCACAATACAAGGAGCAGCATAATAACAGAAACACTGAAATAGCATAAAAGCAAAAATAGGTGAAATATAAGTACAAGAAATAGGCTGCATAGACACACAGAATCAGACATCGAGGCTCTTTTCATTTGACCTCATAAGCCATGTAACTGAACACAAAACTCAGTCACTATGGTTTCTGTGATGTATTCTTTGAATTACTTCTCTCTTACCTTCTGTGTCGTCAGCATTAATTGACAGTAAACAGCCATTCTTCAGACTTGAAACCTCTAAACTCCGGACAGCCAAAAGGAAGCATCCTGGGACCACTCTTGCTTTATCAATGTATTGGACGACCTCATAAACTTTGAAAATTTTGCTCACTTTGTCAATTACGCTGATCATAGTACCATATAATTACGTTGGAGATGGACTTCTGATGGGAAACGAAATACTAAACGAATTATCAGCTTAGTTTGCTGCTAATTTCCTTTTAATAAACGCTACTAAATGAAAAGCCGTTCTGTTTGGACCTGGAATTCACAAAATTGATACCAGATTTGTGCTGAAGTTTCAGGACTCACATATCCATTCAGTACCTACAGTAAAACGTCTAGGCGTTCTTTTCGAAGAGCTCCTGTCATGGGATCCTCACGTAGAAGCTATGGCAACCAAAACAGCTCGAGCCGCTGGTATATTGTGTAAGTTGCATTATTTACTCCCTAGAACTGTGAAGATTCTTATGAGAAACTACACAGACGCAAAAGCTAATGATATAATTATGCATTACACTAGAAGCTTATGCTATATTGGTGGTCGTTAAACATATAAAACAACTTAAATTACAAAACGCAGTATTATAAACAGACTTGTAAGTATTGGGAAACCACTCAAAATTCTTAAAACCCAAAAAACTCTATCAGTTTTACCTTTACTCAGTCTGATGCATGGATTGCACACTCAATACACAAGTCGTAGTTTGCTGGATGCCAGGGCACCACGACATACAAGGAAACATTTTGATGGACCGTCTGCTGCAACTGCTAACACAACCACAGCTAGTACATCAATACTAATCCCTGCAGTTGACATGAAACCCTATCTCAAAAGAAAAGCCAGGATTAAGTGGCAGAAACTATGGGTCAGGCAAACACAGAATAAGCTTCATCATATGAAGCAACATCTAGACAATTGGTCGCCAGTGTCTAGGTCATGTCGTTCAGAACTTACACTTACCACAATGAGAATAGGACATACGCAAACTACACAGTCACATCTTTTGTCTGGTGGCGATTGACCATTGTTCTTTCACATGATATGGTGGTGCGTCTGAGGCACGCATCTTGGTTACGTTGTTGTTCAGTGTAAAAGATGTGGCTTTGTCGTTACTATGCGGGTCCGGGGGATGAGTGGGGCCAGTTTAGTTGACACTGATAAGATGTGGCACTCGTGCGATGGTGACAGAGAGGCGAGAAGAATGCCTTGTGGTAGGACTTGAGGGCTGATTCTGAAGTTCAGAAGAGTAACGCACGTCTTGTTAGCTGTAACAGTTAAAACGGTGTATGGAGAGGAGACGTTGTGGGCCAGTAAAACACCGGGACTACGTAATTCCCATCTGGCTCATTGATATATGGTTCAACAGTGACGCAAATTAGGGCTTGTTGTGGGAGGCGAGCAAACTCGGCACACAAAAGCTTGTATTCAACCACCTTCGAAAGCATTGGAGGCCCCAGGCAAGTGAAGGTGCATGACGCCGCTGGAGTAGTCAATTACAGAAGAGTGGTCATACAAACAATCAAGTCCCAAGATGACTTCATGAGGACAATAAGCGAGAGCGTGAAACAAAAAGGACGTGTGACCGTAGGTAAAACGTGAAGTGCACAATCCGAGCACAGCCGGAGTCACTTACTGGCGACAAGTACGAATAGGGACTCGGGCGGCCTAAGGACCTTTTTTAACCGTGCACGGAGATAGCAGCTATGAATTTAAATATGTGTACCGATGTCAATGAAGGCAGTAACAAGAAGGCCATCATTTTCTACAGCAAGCAGGTTGTGGTCCGTAGTTATGGTCAGCATAGAGGTTTCAGGTCGGGATTCCAATGCAGCCTCACCCCTGGGAGCTGCTTCGCTCAGTTTTCCGAAGAAGGGTGTCTAGTAGGGCGGTGCAACGGATTGCGGTTATGCTGGGGAGACCTAGAGTAATAATCATGCGGGGACGGCGAACGGCTAAAACGTCAGACTGATGTCGCAGGAGCGACATCGTATGGTCTATGATCACGAGAGCCACCTGCAGGAGCTGGAGCTTGTTGTCACGTCGGTAGCCAGAAAGCGAGCAAGGTGGACTGCTGCGAGAACGACCGTAGCAAGAGATATGTTCTACGACATCACAATGAAAATAGATCAGCTAGTCGTTTTGCGTTCTCCATTGGGCAGGATCACGATAGCAGCAAAATCTGTCCGGTGCACAAGAAGGCATTACAGTACTGACACGAGGTTCCATCAACGAACACACTAGCTGTAGTGCGACGTTCGCCAGCTTCTCTCTCACAACCTGCTAAATCAACAATATCGTTGGTCGAGCATCAGATGGGTGCATCAGAAAAGATTGAAACGCCATCTCAATTTCTCGACGCACGATGCGGACTTTGCTCTCGTTGGTAGGCGGTTGATTACATGGCGGCTGTGGGTCCTCGCAGGATGTGGTAGAAGCCATGTTTAGAAGTCACAAGAAAGGCTAGGCGACGCGGTGGCTCGTCATCTGTTTGAATCGGCGGCACTTTTTGATGCTTTCATGAACGGCTGAGTAGCCCTTAGACATGAGTAAGTTGAAAGCATTATCCGTGATGCTTTTGAGCAAATGGCTTACTTTGTATTCCTCTCTCATGTTAGGGTCAACACGATGGCAAAAAGTGAAAAATCAAGGATGTAAGAGTCATATGATTGGGTCGTAGTTTGCGCCCGAAAAGACATTTCTCTAGAAGCTGCCCGTGTACTTCCAACAGCTTTACCAAATAGTTCATCGAGCTTCTGTTAGGAGGCATCCCAGGTGGTTAAGTCAGCTTCATGAGCCTCAAACCACGTGCCTGCTGTACCGCTGAGATAGAAGCCAACGTTGACGAGCATCATTGCAGGGTTCCATCGATGGACCGCATGCAAACCGCTTGAACTTCATAATCAAGTCATCAATGTCTACATGGTCGGTCCCGCAGAAGCTTTCAGGATCGCGCGATTGCGTCAACGTGACTTGCTGTACCGGCTGTGCCAGAGTCATGGCTAAAGCACGAGCAGCAGAATTGGTTTCTGTCGATACGGTGGGACTGTCAAGGACACGTCCGCTGTGGAGTTCCGTCTTGCGTCGTACCTACCACTGCCACCAAAATGTTGCGGATAAATAACTAGTTTACAGTAGAAAACTAGTCCAGCGGTCAGGGTGGCGGCTGTTGTATATTTAGAACACCAACACGTCGTCGTCCTCTTCTTTGCGAAACCACCGCATAGTGATAGCCGCAACCCCGCAACGGTATTCTTCTAGGTGGCGTTGGTGCGGGTGTCCTGCACAAAAACAAGGCGCTGGCGTTTCATCAATCATCATCATCACCACCAGGCTGGCTACGTTCACTGCAGGACAAAGGCCTCTCCTGTGTTCCGCCAGTAAACTCAGTCCTGTGCTTGCTGCTGCCAATTTATGCCCGCAAACTTTTTAACATCATCCGCCCACATAACCTTCCGTCTCCCCCTAGCCGGCTTGCCTTCTCTAGGAATCCAGTTAGTTACCCTTAATGACCGAGCGGTTATCCTTTCTACGCAGCTAAGTGATGACCGTCGCTAAAAACAAGAAATTTTTTATGTCTTTCAGCAATAATACGTGCGCTGTGTCACCAAGTGCAAGCAAACACTGAAGTTGCACCACATCGTTAAAACCACACAAAAATTATTGCATGCAATGTTTGGCAATACGCCCATATTGCCTTCCCCTGTTTATCGTGACCAGTTAACTCACATTTTACTCAATCTACGCTGCTACTAAAAGAATGCGGTATAATCAAGGAACGGTATAGTGGTTCTCACAAGTGTGTTTTGTAGGTAGATGTAAAGCCTTTCTTTTCTTACAATAATCTTACCACAAGACACAGGAGCCGATTTTGTGCCTGCTGAGAAATTCTGCAGAAATATAGAACAGCAGTAATTGAATGGCATCGTGAGCGCAATGTCGCAGGCTCTATGCACCACAGCATTTTCATTAAGCCGGAATGCAAGAACATGCATACGCTTACGTTTAGATATGGGACCACATAAAACGAGAGTGATTTGTCGGGAAGCGTTTCGGTGCTAATTTTGAGCAGAAAACACGGTGCAGTTATTTTGCCCTGTGGTGTTTGCGTAAGGGAAAATGAAACAAGGGACACTCAAGTATCTCGGCGTCAAGTGACGTCACTGCACGCGCGTTTAATCAGTAATTAGGTGCGCTTGCTGCGCAAAACAAAAGTGGAAAAATAAGAAATATTGCTTTCGCGCCACCCCCATTTTGTTTACGTCAAAACTTGAAACTGAAGTGATCAAGGAGATGATAAAGACAATGTTTGGTGCGGCATACTTCACAGAAAGCTTCCGCAGAACCTGCGTCAGATGCTTGAAAAGCACGAAAAAGTGGACTTCGCTATGTGAAGGACTGTCTAACAGAAAGCGAGACAAAATGTGACTCTCGTTATATTTAGGAATAAAAGCAAATTAGGAGAATTGTGAGTTGATTAGTGGAAGTTTGCTTAATTGAAGACATTGGAAAAAAACTGAGCATTGATTTAGTGGTAGTGACATTGGGGATAGTAAATTTAGATTTGTTGAATAACGTCGTCACTACGTCAATACAAAGTCCACAGTAACGCAGCCACACTTGGTGGTTTCTAGCTTCTAGTCACCTTAGGTGAACGCATTTTGATTGGTTTTTTTTCTTTCTAATATATTTTAAACCAAGTTTCACCACACACATTTAGCATCTTTCCAGAGATGGACAAAATATTAACAATAAGACAAATGCTGCAGTGACAAGCTCTCATCTCAAGTACAGCAGCAGAGGGCAAGTGGTTGAAACTTATAAATACAATGCAAGATGTACTGGGTTTGATTTACAGTGCTGCCGTGCCTCAAGTGATTTTTTTATTGGTGGTGCGAACTAACATGCATTACGGTGCCTACTATTTCCTTCAGTAGGTGGCCCTTGCAATCTCTTCTTTCACTCTCCTTTTGACCCAGAAGTGCTGGGCTGCGCTCCTTCATTCAAAAAACTAAAAGTCAATATATTCTCTCCCCATCTTCTGGTATAATACACCACTATCAGACCTGTTATATTACTTTTCATTTGTCGGGCTATTCAACTGGTGGAGAGAGATCACGATGATTTGAAGAAAATGTGGACATGCAGCAAGCTAATTGCTGGTGGACAAGATGACTGCCTGCTCGGGACACGTGTGCATGCTAGTCTGTTGGGGTTGATTACACGAAAGGCAAAAGAGCATGGACAGAGAGAGAATACACAAAATAAAATGATGAGTTTGTCTTCTCTTCCGGTGCCTGCCAAATTGCGTACTTCCATATAGAGCCACTATCAATGGTTATAATGAACTTTATTAGCCTATCGAGTTCTGAGGAGAGTGTCCCCAATCATCCCAAACGATTAGTATGATCACAAGCTTATATGTGTCATAAAGAAATGCCCTGCTTTTGATTACTGCAAAAATATTGAAACCGAAGTTCATTTTTTATCAAGAGGAGTGTTAGTGCGGATACCATGCGCAGGAACAAAAGTACCTGTGTTCAGCTTGACTAGTTTCGTGTTCTTTATACTAATTGCCAAAAAGTATTAACGTATGCAGAAATATCACACGTATATGCACATGTACAGCCACAGATGATAGCTTGGTTATCCTGAGTGAAAATTATCAGTTGAAATTGACATATTCAACAAATACAATGTGTAGAAGCAATGCTATGTACAGGAGCTGTGCTATTATCTAAACTTCTCTGGTTAGTTCCTTGATTCTCAATTTTTTCTCACGGCTGTACGTTGGCAAATGACACAATTTTTTGATGTCCACAGTTTTTGTAAGGTTACGTTTATTTTTATTCAGTAGAAAACATAATTGAAAAATGAATTAGCACAGAACAAAGCCAATCAGCAAAATTCCTATATAAGTAACCGTAAACAATAACTAAACTCTTTTCATTCAAAAGATACATACATACATACATACATACATACATACATACATACATACATACATATATACACACATACATACATACATACATTGAGGTGCTATATTAAGAGGAACTACTATAAAGAAACAATACTGATACACTCAGTTTCGATAATATGAGCTTTAGAGGAAGAAACCTATGGAAATATTTAACACTTCTATTTTTAAACACGATGTTTTTGAAACCATCTTGGAAGAGTTTGACTTATAATCAGCTCCTGGCACTAACAAGCAAGTTTTAGGCAAAAAGTGAGAAAAGAGTTCGTTATATCTCATACTAAGAAAAAGGGCAGTGCATCACAACTTCGTACAAGACTGCAGTATTACTCAACGTTCATTTACATAGCTCGGCTCCTTCACTACACAATGACAAGCTATCGTATGTGACGCAAGCTTAAAACTTAGCATAGTGCCAAGAATCTCTAGACAATACCTGATTCCAACAATCATAAGCTACTAAGCTCCTCAGTGTAAAGAATGGTTCTAGTAACACTTGTAGACCCCATTGGGCTTCCCTAAAACACTCCTCAAAAGGCTTCAAAGCTCGCACATCAGTACAATTTCGATACAGCAATGTTTCAGTCCACGTGAAAAAAAGTTCAGTTCACTGCTGTCCAATGAATGTATTTTATGTGTGTAAGGTGATGCTCCTGTGCCCTGCAATAATATGTGGCTTAGACCTCAACTGCAATGTTGACCCGCCACGGTGGTCCGGTAGCTAAGGTATTCGACTGCTGACCCGCAGGACTCAGGACGGATTCACGGCCACGGCGGCCACATCTTTGATGGCTAAAATGTTTGAGGCCGGTGTGCTCAGATTAGGGTGCACGTCAAAACCCTTTAGGTGGTTGATATTTCTTTAGCCCTTTCCTATGGTGTCGCTAAAATTCCTATGGTGGGTTTAGTACCTTAAGGCCCAATACTTATCTGACGTCCCCGCAAACACGGACTCAACCCCGGTCCTTTCAAGATGTTTTGGCTCGTTTCTTAAGCCCATGCATAAAAAAGGAAAAGAAAACCTTCGGTGTAATGAATGGGCATTCCGGAGTAGAGTACCTGGAAAGATTATTTCTACTGTTCTCGTGGACCCTCCCGCGCAAACACGAGGACCAGGCGGCGCCCTGTCGTCTACAGACAGTGTGACAGTGTGGTGGAAGTAATCCGCACGTACCCTTCAGATTTGTGGCATGGGGGAGCAGCAGAGCACCTTTTGTTGGTTCGGGGAATGCGACCCTGCCGCAGCGCCTGTGCCGGGTCCGGTCTGAGTTTCCGTCAGCCTCCGTGGCTCCAGGTCTCATTACTGCGTCCTGCGCAGATGGCCACCTGCAGCGTTGAATGACGAAGAAGCGGCGGCTACGGAGAATTTCGCGGGATACACCGAGCTGCATGGAAACGTTGAGACTTGGTCTGGACATCGGCTCATCAAGTACCGGAAGCATCGGGATCTTTGTTCGCCCGTAAGTAAAATGTCTTGGGACAGCTCGCCCATTTCTCTCTCTCTGAGGCTTGAGTTTGTACATTGTTACTTTGTCGGCTTTGTTTGGGAGAGGGTTTTCTACTGGTGTGGCCCGCGGGAGCGGCCGTCGAAGACGACACACTCCGACTGACAAGAAAATATGCCATGTCAATAGTGGCAATTGGTTTGGTGCCCCAGTAGGGCGGAGCCGGATCCTACAAAAGGGGACTACGAGACAATACGAGGGGAGTCGGACAGATCCGATGCGATGAGCTCGAGATGGTAGACAGACGGAATGGAAAAGGAAAATAATGGTACGAAGAGATAGCGATGAGAGGCAATGAGACAATGACTGGGGCAAGGACGGTACGATGAGGAATAAAAGTTAGGGATAGGAGGCGAGTGAATGGAGCGTTACGAAACAGGGCTAAGATGGAAATCACTGAGAGGCACGGCGTAAGCGACGATGACAAAGACAATGAAGACGCTGACGAATTGGACAGATCAGACCTCGACGCCAAGAACCAACCTTCGGCCGCGATTCGAGCAGCCAACTCCGAGGCCCCAACAACATGGACATTCTGTGAGACGAACTTCACCTCCCTTACTTAAACGAGCTTTGGGGGAAGGGATGTGGCATATTGAGACATTGTGTGGTTTTATTCAATGATAACTTCATCATTTGTGTCGTCGTGTGTTTTGTTTTGTATGCATACTTTTGTATTGTTACAGTTACTTTCTTTATGTGTCTGCCCTGTGTCGAACGTCGCGAGTGTCTGAATCATGTGTTATAATTTTGTGTAGTGGTTGGTGTACGCGGGTATACAATATTTGCAGTTAGTAATAAATTGAATGAATCATTAAACAGTAACAGGTCGTAGCGTCTCTTACTTCCCGGCCCCAGCACAAATTTTTTATATGTGGGAAAGATTGAGACACATAGCCAAGAGGGAACCGGATAGAAAAGGGGTTGAGTGGTCTTCCCTCGCTTTGGTAATCGGTGGCGTAGCGGGGAACGTCTTACTTATTATATCGACTACAATGTGCACAGCGTGTATGTGTAAAATCACACATTAAAATATGCCACTACAAAGTAATTATATTTTTTATGTAACGCACATGGACAACATCAAATAAGGTAAGAACATATACTTTTGTACAGGTTTAAAAAGATTATTACATTTTCATGAAGTTTTCACATCTTATCTGAGTATAGTAATTAGGGTAAGAAGATCATCGTTGTTTCTCTTTTCAAATGTGTTTTAACTAGGCAGCTTCAATATTGGAACACACCAGTAGCCCTCTTTATGATCAAACCATGTTAATATTATGGAGGGCCTGCCAACGAGACTTTGGCCTCTTTACCAAGCTCACTACCATTTCTTAAGTGCCTCTATAGTAGCACGTTTCATGGCAGTCACAATACAACAGGTGCAGTACTAGGTTAATTCAGCGTCCGTTGTCACCGAGAGCCAGCAACTTATGGAGTTGGAACACAACCCCGTGGTGAGACGATCTCGCTTCTGGAGCGCTCCGCTACGGTGTGTCTCATTATCATATGGCGTTTTCGGGACACCGCAAATATCATTGTGTGGTTTGTGCTATCCTATCTAAAAGCACGCCCTTGGCTTGCCAAGGAAGCCTGCAACTTATGCAGTCAGAACACAACCCCACGGTGAGACGATCTCGCTTCTAGAGTCCTCCAATACGGCGTCTCTCATAATCATATGACGTTTTCGGGACACCCCAAATATCAATCGAGGTGATCTTTTAGAGGTCGCTTAAAAGATGTGCCGAATTCGCACGTTGCACCCAGCCTCTTCAGTCCTAAAATGAAGTCATTGATGCCTTCGTATGGCTCTTGCTTGTGTTTGTCATAACGTTGTCCTTGCGCAGCCATTGAGCTTTTTGGGGTGTAGTGCTTTTTCAGCGTTGCGATTACCACGTCACACGTTGCCTGGGTAGGAGTTTTTGGCAGAAGAAGGTTCATCAGCATGACATACGCCTTCTCAGCGATAAACACAATAACATTGGCAACTTCTTATCCTCTGCGACGTCATTAGCAACGAAAAAACAATCGAACGGCTTGAAGAAAACATCGCAGTTGTCACCCTCCGGATCGCAATCGTGAAGCCTTCCGAACACGGCGCAACAAAGAGCTTCTGTTTTTGTGGCAGCTTCACCCAGTGACATCACCAGTTGTGTTGCAACTTCAAAGGCGGGTCTTGCTTTTCGGCATGCCTACGGCAGCCTTGACACAGCAGCAACACAAAAACGCTTGAACATAGGGCACACGCCCCATATACAAGAGACGCCCGGTTACGTATGCACCGTGGCGAAGACTCACATATCACCGCCTTTTAATAAGTACGACATTTCTAGCATGTCGCGATATGAACACAGAAATATTCATATGAACGTAGAACGAATGCCACGTCACCGGAGGCTCAAGTGCAAGCTGCGAAATGAATTGGTTTATCCAGGGCCGCTGGCAGTTTTTTTTTGCTGGCATCGAGTAGTAATGTGAAACTCTTGCTTTCCGTCAGCAATATCAGTTTATGCATGAAAGATCAAGAGTCAGCGGAAAGCGCTTTTAAACTTCAAGCACCCATGCCAGGAATTTCTGAAAAGAATGTAGCTCCGTGCATGAAAAATAGTATTCAGTGGCGGCATTGTATCATGATAAGCAAGAAGTCATATTTAACCAACTCGTAGAGCCCTAAAAATACAGACAAGATTTACTCGAGCGTTGATATTGTCTTGGTCAGTCTGGATATTTAAATGTATATAAAATCCCAACACGGAACTTGATGAAATTCATTGGCCAGTTGCAAGGCTCCCATGAAGCTGCATCCGATAAAAACAAACCATCAAAACGGTGAGTGATCGAAATATAGGACCACCTTAATTACAAAGCAGGGCTGCAAGTCCTTACAGCTAATACTCTGGTCAGCGAGAAAATTTCCAGTGGGCAGTGCAACCAGAAGCGTCGCCCGCCAATGTTGTTGGCGGTTTGTCGTCCGTTTTCTCTCATGTTGGCTTCTCATCTGAAATGGAGACCGACCACTGAACGGTATCCACAAGCGCGTTACATCTACCTTCTTCAAGTGTGGCGGAATGAAATCAATACGCAGCTCTGTGAGTTTCCTAGGTCGGCGAACTAAAGCTTCCCGCCATTCTAACCTAATTTGTAGTCAAGCGCGGGACTGGCACCGCCTCCAAACAACGACTTTTTGACATTTACACAGATTACACAGAATGTACCCTCACAGATACAGTGACACATGTCCGTGGTGCGGTGCGAAACCCACATTGGAGCACATTACATACAAGTGCGCACAACGTCCGGAGGTTGCCATCTCGCCTCTGTTGAAAAGCACGCTCCTGAATTAGTCGTTGGAGGCACGGCTCACGGAGCTGCAAATAAGAAGCCTACTGGGGACACTTCATCAGGATAGGCGATCCGCTGTATATTCACTGGTGCCATAAAAGATGCGCATGACCCATCATAACCACCCAAACTAGCCTTGATATGAATAAATGAATGTTTCTTCTGCATTTTCTTCACCCACGGTCGAACAGTGTCGAGAGGGGACATTTGATATTGAAACGCATCAGAGTGCCTCGATGCCCGTTTTTCGCGAATCGGGGCATCTCAAAACGCATAATTCGTCCTCTCTGTTATGAGAAAAAAAAGAAGAATGGGACACATGTTTTCCAGCTGATTGTTCGTACTGCGAACCGCGTCACACGAGGTGACGCCATTCAGTCCAGCTTAACTTCGTTACGGCAGGAATCTAAGAGAACAGTGGCTGATGCTGCAAGAAGTATGGGAAGAAGAAGAAGATGAATACTCTGTTGTCGAGAAGTACGTTTTCAACCTGGTATGACGACTGAAGAAGACTCAGGAAGTAGCAAAAAATGAAATGAAACTCGCAGGATAACTCAAATATATAGTACGAACGAATTCTAAAAGAGGGGTAATTCAAACTTAATGATAAAGTCATGTTTTTCAGGCAATCGAAAGCCAAAAAGCTTCTGTTGGATGCCCCCCCCCGATTTTTCTACAAAAGTTATTGTTGACTATCTACGTGCTACAAATGACAAATAAACGAAGACTTTACAAGATCTATCACGTAAATCTGTTGAAGCTCTGACAAGAGCGAGATGCTTTTCTACAGCTCACTCTGAATATGCCACAAGAGCGTTCACTTGTGATTCCAAGAATAGAGAGAGATGAAGGTAGCGTTTTCGATGAATAAATGTAGGAAGCTTGCAGGGTCGGATAAACCCCCTAATTAGGACAAGGCAGAAATTCTTTATGCATCAATAGAGCATTTGTGAAGGCTTTTGTAAGAACGACCCGACAGAACTACCTTAGTGACCCTTTATATAGAGCTTACCGACACGGCTACAAAAATGTAAAAAGCATGAAAAAACGTAACTCTTTACTTAAAATGTTGCGAGTTGAACACAGTTTGAAAACTCGGAGCAAAAAGTCACAAAATGCGTGCCATCTTTAATACGGGCTGTCAATTACTAATGGCCCCACCGTGGTGGTCTAGTGGCTAAGGTACTCGGCTGATGACCCGGAGTTCACGGGATCAAGACCCGGCTGTGACAGTTGCATTTTCGATGAAGTCAAAAATGCTGTATAGGCCCGTGTGCTGAGATTTGGGTACACGGTAAAGAATTTGAGGTGGTCGAAATCCGCGGAGCCCTCCACTACGGCATCTCTCATAAGCATATGGTGGTCTCGGGGCGTTAAACCCCACATATGAATTAATCAATCAATCAGTCAAGTGCTAATGAAAAACTTAGTTTTCAGCATAAAAATTTTATAGCGTAGTTTCGTGCAAGGTTGTACATGCTAGAACGAAGTGTTATGTAGCAGAAGGCAGAGAGTGCGAAGCACGTGCAACAGAACCCACTCTTCATACTTTCTTGCCTTTGTGACTAAATGATTATTTTTATATTTTGTATATAGTGTGTACGTTCCCAGAAACGGTATGTGGTGAATGTGTGGCATATCTTATTGTTTGCGTTAAAATTGCATTGTGGATAGTTCAACTGCATAATCAGTTGAAGATTCCTAATCAAAGCGGAAATATTAAACGACCCTCTTTTTTCACGGTTTCATACTCACGGCAATAAAGGGTTAAGATAGGACACTCCGCCGAATCTGGTCTTAGTTGGCGCGTCACGACAACGCAACGAACAACTGATCTGGTAATCGCCCGAGGACACAAACGGAAAAAAAGTTTCTAATCGTACAACTTTTTATAGGAAATAACACTTATACGATCAAACTTCGCATATTCTTTCAAAATAAAAACATTTTGTCGTTTCTTCGGAGACTTTTTGTTTACATATTCGCTTACAATTATAAAAGTGAATTGAAGGTCAGCACCCATCCATATTAGTCTACCTCTTCCAGCCCTCGATGCACTCTAGAGCACTCACCGTGCAAATATTCAAACAGCACGCAATTGAGTATGAGTCCCGTAGAACGAAATGAACTGCTCTACACTAGAACTAATCATATGTGACATAGTTATACACGACACATTAGCTAATAAAATTTGCAAAGAATATCGATTAGTACTGCGAATCGCACACCTATGTAGTACCTACAAAAGACAAAGTTTGTGGACAGACATAGCCTATGAGAAGCGCTCCTGCCACCACGCACCACATAGTAGAGACAGAAAAATAGACGAAGGCACAGTCGCATGAAATACAAAGTGGTATACAGCGAGGCATTCCGTTTAAAAACTCCAGTGTACTGGCACGAGGGGCGCTGACAAGACGAAGTAAGCACCAGTGGGCGACGAAGTGCAAATAAAATGAGACTGCACTCACAGCATAGGCGCACACCACGCGCACCTTCCGAAGTCCCGTACTGGTCTTCTCGAAGCCTGAAATAAGTCCTGCCCCCTTCACCATTGACCGCCAGCAAAGCCCAAGTGCTTACAAAATTAGACTAATGGGACACATGTTGAACCTACGAAGTATGCAGGTGTAGAGAGCACTGCGTGGTGCACACCAAAATGTAGAGTAAAGTGACATTAATTTAGGATCAGCTGCCACCAAACCAGTCAGGCCTCAAAGAACACGGGATAAAAAATAACATGAATCAACTGGTGCCGATAATGGTAATACGCATAAGACGCTTTCTAGCATAACCTTTTTCAGGCTACTGCAATGAGTCGGCCATTTTAAAGACACTAATCTCTTCTCTAGCGCATAATCGTGCTGTAACTGAGTAGCTTAAACGCGCAGCATAAAATTTACGCCCAAGAAGCTAATATGTTGTGTTGAACTCGTCGAAGTAAAGCTATAAGGCAATCTTGCCAAAGTACAATTCCAGGTTTTGATTAGCTGGCTGTCATTTACGAGTGCGTTTATTATGGAAAAAGTGCCTGAGTAGTGCTCGTCGCCTCTATTTTTTTCTGTACATTTCTTATATTTTCGTGCCGTACCGCAATACCAATATCATCCCACTCATTCACTCGCACAATCAGTCGGGTTCAAGCAGGCCACTGACTCACTAGTGCGCCTACAATGTCCGCATAATATGAATCCCTCAGTCAGCACTAGTACAACTGGAAGCTGATGCCCCTTTCCGTCCTACTGAATTTCAAGAGCCACTCTCGCTACATTGTTGGTTCCCAAATGACAGCTTGCTCCTGCACAGCGAAACCCCCTAGCGCTCAACACGTGCACTCCTTTATTTGCATGAATAGGCGGCTTCTCTCCCCTGCATGGGCGTCAGCACAAGCAGGTGTTTAGTGCGTTACGACACCTTGCAGGAAACCGAGCTAACAGGGAGCTTTTGTCTCCCTCCCACGCTTATCTCTGTGTGGAATCGCTGTGTCCATGGAAAAGGGGATCATGTGCGTGTCACAGGTCCAGTCATCAGGGAGGCGATCGCCGGGCTAATTCAAAGGGCCGAAGTATCGGCCCCCAGAAGTGCACCACGAAAGTGCGAATACGTTGTAGTGGTCCTATTTGGCGTGCCAGCGGACGCCGACTGTTGTCCAAAGAACGTGTCAGAGTCGAGAGTTCATAAAAAAAAACGAAATTATATTCTCAAGTATGGCACATCAAACGATACGCAAACATGGGCACTAGGCAACAGTTCAGTACAATATTCCACCAATCAAACAATGGACTACCCAATGAAATCAGCTACACTGGAAACAACGAACACAAACAACAATACACGCTACAATGCAAACACATGCAACAACCAAAACTCTTAAAGACTAAGAGTTCGAAAACTTGTTCAGTGCAAAGCCCTTGAAACTAAGTGTGAATGTTTCTTTCTTAAGAAAGACCCACTCAACGTCAAGCGCTGTTGTCGATCCACTGCCCCCGAAGTTTCTCTTCCCGGAAAACCTCGTCTTCGAATTTCCGTACTCCAAGCGGCAAACTTCTACGCCGGAAACACGTCGGCTTCCCACGGACAGCTGCTGCCACGCGTCTTCGCTGGCGGGCAGCAGACACACTGTTCTGCTTGTAGCACAAGCCTTCACCCTTCAGGTGTAGAAACCCTCTTAATTACCTGCTTTGTGACAGACGAAAAAAGCCTTCGCTGACACGGCGGATTGACCTTACGCACACTTGTGCAACACTTCTTGTATCTCCTGCCTACGCACACTGATCTACCTTCTCGGCTGCTCGCTTAAATACCTTTCGTGCTATATTCCAGAAAATTCTAATCGTTTCATCGGCGTGATGCAGAGCCAAGGCTGGGGAAAGGAGGAGACGTTTTGAGAGCCGTCTGCGACACGTGATGACACTCTGCATCACCACACCTCTTTCTTCGAGATCCTTCCAGTTTCTCGACGGCCGATGTGAGAAGGTTGGTCAGCGAAGCTACGCTTCTGAGTGGGAGAGACGGTGCGCCCGGAGAGCCTATGAATGCTTGTTTTTCTTTTTTAGCGTTCATTTTAGGTCGTCAATCTGGCGTTGGTATCGTAACTGTCACGAAAATTCAGTGGTGCGCTCATTTCGTAGCGCTTGGTTTTTATAGCCGTGCCAACAATATGTACTCTTTCATAGATCTTAGCATCGCATCCTCCACACATCTACATCTTCTCAAATGGAAAGTCGTTAACGACCCTCAAGGAAACGGTCACTGTCCGATAATTTTGAACACGCAAATAGATAATGAAGGTTCTGCATAGAGTTCTAGATGGCAGGTGGACAAGGCCAACTGAGAAAAGCTTAGAAAAACTACTCACATAAGTTGGTCTGATATGTGTGACTTAAGCATACAGGCAGCAGTAGAGTACTTTACATCTGCTCATATTGATGCTGCCACGAAGTGTATCCCTCAAACTGGGCTGTCCACCAAACTACTTGTCTCTTGGTGAAGCAATGAGTGTAGGAATTTTTGAAAAAGCGAAATAAAGCAAGTATGTTGCTCAGTAGCTATCCGACAGAAGAACACCTTGGCATTTTTAGGAGCATAACGTTCCAAGGCACAAGAACGCACAGACAAGCGAGAAGGAATACATGGCAAGGGTTTTTATCCAGAATCAATTTATATACACAATAGGCCAGAGTTGTGAACTTGGTAGGTAAAGCAGTGAGACGGCAATCTTATTACTTCCACTTGTGGACACCCAAGGCGACAGCTTGAGAGACCAGGCGATCTGTCTTAGGCTCACTTCAAACAAATGTCCAGCTCATCGCATCATCATACCACGTGAGCGATACAAAACGATAATTGAAAAAGAGAAACTAGAGCTCCAACCCACAAAATGCAAAGCATACAATAAACTTTTTGCCCTAAGCTTTATTACCACGCGCACATGGACGAAGAATTTTCGCAGTGGACGGTGCATCGTATGACGTCTTCGTTATGAGATCTCGCCGCCGTCACACTATCCAGCTTTGTCTTCTCGCTTCATGCATATAAGTGTATATATTGTAATTACACTTAGCTGGGCAAAATAGGGCTGACTGAATGTTTCCACATTATTAGCAACCAGGCATAATGACTACAGAGATAGACCCAGTGAAACTACTTGACTACAACCACAATTCTTGCGAACACGCTGGTATTATGGTTACGCATAGCACCGTCGTGGTGGTAGAGCTACTATGGTGCTTGGTTACTAAACCGGCATCAAATGGCCGGACCAATGCACCAGAATCAAAACCGGGGTCCATGCAGCCGCAATGACCGTGATGAAAACCCGGCTACTGCGGCCGCATATCCGATGGTAATAATTTGTTGGTTTTGCCGACGTAATTATGTCGCTTCGCACTCCCCGCGTCGAACTTCGAGGTGACCTTGCACTTATCGGCGCAGGTGTGCGATTTTTGGATTTCGCGAATGCGTGTCAAAACGATTTGTATGATTGGCGGACGCAAATCTCATCGAACTTGTCAAGTACACAATGAGAAACATATGGAAAAAAGCGTCAATGGTCAATATAACTCGCATTCACTCCTTCTACACTTTGCATGTCTTTTTGTACGTTTTCAGAAAACTAAATATTTCATTTGGCATGTAATTTATGTCTTGCTTTCTACGATATCAGAGAAACGACGACGTTACTTTTTTGTGGATTCTGTACAACAAGTTAATTTTGAAAACTCACTAGCTGTAACACTTTTTACTGGGAACGGGCCCATGACTGGACATGTCTTTGAGCACATGTTCATTAGCACTGTGGGCACTTCTGCTTTCGCAACAATAATGAAAGGCTAATACGGTGGCAATAGAAATCAATAAAAGGTGACAACGACGTGTCCACGAGATGAAAGTAACATAAAAATAATAAAAAATTTGGGGTCTCAGTAGGAATTTAACACGGGTCGTTTGCGTGACAGGCGTGTGTTGCCACGCAGCTTTACCTTTGCTTGAAAATAGAGTGAAAAGAACTTCATCTGCTTGCAATTGCAGTGAAAGTAACTTCTATGCTTTACAAACAAACGCATCGTGTATGCATACTTCACAATATGACATAAAATATTGCTGTAAGCGTACATTGCCATGTGACGTCTTAACGGGGGATTGCGATAATGTCTTCATATAGTTTGAAGCCAGACACCCACTACAAAAAAGCGCACATGCTACCGCACCCTTAAGGCCACGTACAGTACGAGAACATTTCATACGCAAAGTGTTTGAAATAAGCATTAGGAACAGAATATGGCTATCGACTTGAACTCTTGAAGGTGAAGGTAAGCGTCCTCCATTACTTTTTTCTAGAAGCTTTCGCAAATCGGTGTGAAAGCGTTTTGAATATCACTTACCATGAATGCATCATTCAAGCGAATGTTTAGCGAATGTGAAGAGCTGTGTGTATACCGTACTAAAAGATAATAAATAGCAAATAAGAGCATGTACTCTACGATTCAACTGCTTATGACAGGCGCTCTAATTGTAACCTTGAGCTCTTATACAGTTAAGTTGAAACTGAGTCGAAGAACCTCAGCTAAGATTATTTTCGAAACCTGATATACTGAGATCTGAAAATAACACGAACACGAGAAATTAATTTTTTATGTTAATCGTATAACACTCCACATATAGTACTGAGAGAGAAGACTGCTCATTTTATGTGCTGTCAGTTTTCCCATCACAGACAGCGGAGAAAAAATCTAGACTTGTGCGCATGTTTACTGATTCTGCCTTTTATCTGCTTACCGATTATAGCAGTAAACTCATTTTTCAATTTTAGTCTGGTGTAAATGGCAATTGCACCAGACATTTCAATGAACAAGGCAAGAGTCTGTTTGCCTGCTCTAGCCCTGTGGTATAGTAGAGTTCTCAATTTTCCGTCGTTTTAAATTGCATTTCTTAGCGAACTTCGGCGACTTTCAGCGTATCTATCTATCTATCTATCTATCTATCTATCTATCTATCTATCTATCTATCTATCTATCTATCTATCTATCTATCTATCTATCTATCTTTCTATCTATCTATCTATCTATCTATCTATCTATTTATTTATCTATCTATCTATCTATCCATCTATCTATCTATCTATCTATCTATCTAGCCGCTTACGTTTCGATGATTTCTCATGGTCACCCCCTTAACTTGGCGTGAACCAAAGTTAGCGTGGAAAGAAAAGATGGTTTGACATGAATAATGTTGACAAGACATGAATAATGTCGCTATCTTGTTGAGTACATCGTCCAACACTTCCCGGCAAACAGTAGTACATAGCCAATGGCGGGTATGTGCCGCTGGTACACACTAAACGAAAATGACCTAAAATAACCTCAAAAACTGGGTAAACCATTTGTCCTCTAGCGCACTACCTTTCCTGGGTTTTTTTTACCACCTACTACCGAGGTAAAAATTTACTCTCGTGCTAACTGAGTTTTTGAACGTAGGGAGAGTAGTAAATATTTACCCCAGTGAGGTTTTCAGCGAGTATAGAGGGAGTAAATTTTTACTACCTTCACAAGGTTTTTGAGGCTATTACTGGGAGTTATTTCTGGTGGTAAAAAAATAAAAATTGACGGGTGCATTCGCCCAGAGACGACAAATTTATTGAATAGCAGAACTGATTGAATTTATTGAACGGCAGAATTGGTGACACATAGATTCACATACAGACAAACACGCACACACAATAAATGCAGAATAATACACCACTAGAACAGACTGCACGCGTTGCTCAACTACACTTTGACAGTCCGGTATATATATAGGCACGACTTTTTGACCGGCCCTGTAGGACCAGTAAGAGAGCTCTTTTTCTGCATCGATAAACAAGAACAGTTGAAGGTGCAAGCGTAAACTTAAGGTGGGCTGCAGGACACTAAATGTCACACCGACCTTTTATTGTAAATCTACCCAATCTCACCTTTTTGAGTATCCAATAATTACTTGGCACACCGGGCTCATGGCCCCACGCGTGTTAGCACTGCTGATGCACAAGTCCATAAAATATACCTAAGTACGCACAAACCATGGTAGCTCAATGATTTTCATTGAGCGACGGTGCACAAACACAGTAGCAGCACGTATTCATCACAACGGGCGTAGAGGAGCGGTGCAGGCCTGCACACAAGCTTCTTACCGACGGCGCACTAGGCCTTTTTGAGGAGCACGGCTATCCGATGAAACACAGCTGGCGATCACAGAACACATATCCTGTGCGAATTTCGTCGTCGTTCCAGACACAAATGAACACGTGGACACTATCTTACGGGGACGGGGCGGTGTAAATACCACCGTCCGGGTTTTCTTCGTGCTCACCGGCAGCCGTTTGTTGGTCCCGTCTGCCTCGTATAGGCTTCGCGCTACATGTTTGAGAGCAGTTGGTGCATGAGGTGGGCAATTCGGGCAGCACTTTACTCGTGCAGACATCGCCTACTGTGGAACAAAATATATGCGATGCTTCTTTCACCTGCCCCGGCGACACACACACATTGGTCACTGGTCACTGGTGGCCGCGGCTCGGTGCCGACGACAGAGTGAAGCATTTTGCTTATTGCTTCTCCAGCAGGCAAGCACGGACGATGACACCAGATTGATTTTGTTACCACTGCAGATCTGGAGATATCCGCGAACTGGAGATATCCGCGACGTGCAGGTTCGGAGGCGCTCGGAAGAGCACGGTCGCTCGATGATGTAGGAAACACGTGAGATCCATCAGCCCAACCTGACACACAGATACCGAGCTTCTTGCACTGTCTGTCTCCAAAGCCACCGCCGAGCAAAAGCAACAATTTGCGAAAATATGCAGGACAACTTTCCACAGCAGGTTTTCTTTCTTTTTTTTCTCTTTTGAGAGGCCCCCCTCCACCGTATTTTTCTTTTTTTTTTTCGTTCAAAGAATGCTGTTGTCGCTTGTTGTGCTTATGCTGCCCCCAGTTCCAGTGAAAGTGCGTTGACTCGATGTCAGTCCCGAGGCACGGCGATGCCAAAAAAAAAAAAACTGTGGTCCTCGCGTACCTTCAGGAGAGCGTCACAATGGGGCAAAGCCACCGAAGCAGCTGCACCTTGCAGTCACGTGGTAATAAACTCTGAAACGCAGGTTAAAAATCACGTGACTGAAAACTCCCTAAGTGGTAAAACTGGATTTTGACATCCTTTTACTACTTGCCTGAGAGGTGGTGGTAAAACTATGTCATGTACCATCTTTTACTCCTACACGAGGTAGTAATTTTAAACGCAAGAGAGTTTTCAGAGGTCATGAGCCGCAAAAACCCCAAACTCGGATAGTTTTTGCTTACAGTGATATGCGGGGTGTATGCCACAGGTGATTGACACCTAATATCTAACCAGGATTGACGAAAACACAACATTGAAATTTTTAATGCACGAGTGTTAAGAAATACACTACATAGGTAGCGTTGACCCGATGTATGCAAGAATAATGTCAGTGTCCCCGCTGGAATCAAACCCAAGCATCCTGCGTAGCAAGGAAGTATTTTACGCCAGAGCTACGCCAGGTATGGGAATTAATTTTCGAAGAGACGCTAATCTTCGTGAAACATTATTAGTTGTTGCGGTGTTGCCTACCCAATTTTAAAAACATTATATACGTACACCTTTGGTACAGCAGTCACGCCGGGTTAACGGCAACTGTGCTAAGTTGCCATGTGCCGAAGTTGTTTTATGTAGCAGCGTCCAAGGCCAGCATGCTCGTGAGTATCAGCGCTTCATATCAGCTTCTGGTGTTGCTAATACGCAAGTTAGAATTGGCATCTTTGCGCAAGTGCAAATAACTGGTTATATAAAGCATTTGCAACTCTTCAACATATGTCTGTGCGTGCCACATTTGTACATATATTGTCATTTCGTGGCGTGTCACTCAATAGAAAATTTGCAACACAGTCACCTTCCCTCCGCACGCTTCGCATAACGTCAATTCCCAGGTATGTGGGATCTGCGAAATTTTTTCTACGTTTCACTTTACGACTGCCCGATTATCTTTCCCCTTTTAGCGTGAATTCCCGATGGTCACGAGGCGGTACTATCTCTTTGACTGTCTGCAGCATCATCTTGTATTTTTTACAGTTCGATCTTTACTTGCATGTTCAGTTAGACAAGAACGTTCTCTATCAATCACTTCTATAAATCACTGAGCCCAGATCCTTGCCTCGTGTAGTGGTTTTTGCATGGTTTTTAGATAATTCCAGTGCATTTTTCCTCTTCATAGAGTTCTGATGTGGTGGTCTAGTGGCTAAGGTTCTCGGCTGCTGACCCTCAGATCGCAGAATGAAATGTCGACTGTGGTGGCTGCATTTTAAATGGAGGTGATATCGCTGTTAGCCAGTGTTCTCATACTTGGCTATACATGTTATAAATCCCAAGTGGTCAAAATTTCCGGATTTATCCACTACCTCGCCTCTCATAATCGTATGGTGGCTTTAGGACGTTAAATCCTACATATCAATAAAGTAAAAATCACTTCATATAAACTGAAGTGACAAGACTCAGCGCACTTTCATGGGACACGCTTCCTGTCGTGGAGTTCTTGCAAAATAGAGTGCATACTTTGCAGATTGCGTCCTTTCGTGAATCTGGGTAGGCGTGCCACTGGACACATTGCAGCCAGCTGAGATAGAATTTGCACATTTTCCAATATATTGACACAAAAAAATCTAAGTCCTTCAAATAACAAGGTGTCCGTGTGTTCATGTAGACACGTTCTTTGTGTATGCGGGAAGGGTTGGGCAGGCTACGTATGTTAGAACGTCATTTTGATTTAATGGCTCACTCTGCCCCTGGAGCAGGCTTTCTGATGACAAACGTCTGCGAGTTTCTGGGCGTGGAGCAGCTCTCGCATTAATTATCGTGCCATCTTTTTCGCACTACAACCCAAGTGTAGTATGGTAGCATGATAAATATGTACCGTTCGCAAATTACATCACAACTCAAACTTTCTCAAATTGCGCCCTAAAAACCAAACTGTTTGTTATTTCAGTGTGCAAACTTCATTTATAGCCACCGTTCATGCAGTTTATTACATGTATATTTTCTTCACATGTTCTATTATACTGTCTCACTGTTAACAAAACTGAAAAACTGTGAAGCTTACCCTCAAGAACTTGTTGAAGTAGCTCATCAAAGTTGGGTCTTGGCCCTTATTGTTTTTTGATGATATTTAGGAAACACTGAGCCCATCATACATCAGATTGTGAGCAAGTGCAATATTCTCGCCAAAGATACTGAACAAGATTGCGTATTTTGTGTTTCTACTGCTATAGACTTCATAAATGCATTTTAAATAATGCCGCCACCTGTTGCTCCCTGTTGCAACTTTGTTTAGCCCGTCTGCTGCCTCCACAATCAGCTTCGGCAAGGCGCCCTTCAGCAATTAAGCGTTGATGAAGCTAATGCGGTAGACCATAGTCTGTGCTACGCCGGCCCACCAGCCCACGTGCAGACTAGCTAACTTCAACCTGAAGTTTCCACAAAGCTGTCTTCCGTCTCAGCTGAGGGGACGCCGAGCTGGAAGTCGTTCGATTACTCGCGGTCACACGCGTTTGCATTCCTAGCTGGGAAAGCGTTTTTCCGGCAGCTCTTATCTGCCTCTTTTAACCGCGGAAAAAGCGTCCAATTTGCTTTTAAAACCTCTGTATGCAGGAAAAAGTTGTTGTGTGAGCCTGTTTGAAAACAACCTTCCGCTTACAAGGATTTCAGGGTGGAGGCCTGAACTGAAGTGTTTCGCTCCTGTGCTCCTATTCGTCGGTCTAATTCTCGAGAACGAGGAAGGAAACAGTTAAGAGGAACCGTTGCACAACGTTATAGAGAGAATTCAACGAGGTACGAGGTTATTATAGAAAAAAAAGACGAACTTGCAGAATGAGGTCACTTGAACAGCGCTGCACGTTGATAGGAAGTGTGGAGATAAATGCTGGTCAGGAAGCAAGAAAAAAAGCAAGAAGGAAATAAAGATATAAAAGAGAAGAAGGATAATTGTAAACAAGTAGTCGAATAAAAATACAGAAATATCAAAACAGAAAGAGAGGAGTACATCAGGCATGCACAACTATACGTTGAAGACCAAGTAGCTTCTGGATTTTTATAATGCTATAAACGTCCGAAAAAACAACACAGAATGATTACATTTCTTTAACGGCGGTAGAGAACGCAAGAAACCATGGAAACAAGTAGATCAAGAAGTACCAGGCCTCAGCTCACCGCTGCATTAATAAGGCTTCTATATTTACGCAATTCCATTATCTTATGCGTCAAGTGGTTGCAAAACTGGAAAGTCATAAGATAATTGAAATTCAATTCAGAGTGACACATATATTTAAAAAATGTGCCAATGAATCTTCATCAATACATTGCCGTGAACACTGACCCTCATGGCATTATATTAGCTAGTATTACGAGCAGGAAGCTGTAAATAAATCCTCCGTCCACGTTGTTCGTTACGCTGTTTCAGATTTACCTTTATAGTATATGCGTAGTGTTTATGCTAGCACAAGGATACTTACAGTTGTTCCTTCCATCTATAGCATCTTGTGAAGTATGTATACTCATTGGTTGTTTGATTGACTAGATCATCCATGCACGTCTTTGTCGTTACAGCCGTATTTACAGTTCATATTATGCTATGACTGGAGTAAAGCTGGAATAAGGTTAAATTCTTTTCATCATTAAGTTGGGTGCACTTTAAAGAACCCCAGGTGGTCAAAATTTCCGTAGCCCTCCATAACAGCGTATATCATATTCATATGGTGGTTTTGGAATGTTAAACCCTACATATCAATCAATCAATCAATATTTTTTCATTATTAACCAAAATCATTTTGCACCTGAAAGATAATTTACAGCATACGAATGGGTACACAAAAGTAAGCGATCCGGTGCTGCCTTGGATGGATCTACTGTAGTGCGCAGTTATTCCAACAGGCAAACGTGGTAGTACACCTTTGAATAAATAGAATCAGTTGGATTCTTATGCTCTTTTTGTTGGACATAGGAATCTTTTTTAGGACGAAAGTGATTTATTTTGATGTCCACCACGGTTCCGTTGGAGTAGATCTATCGCAAAAGTGATGTTGAAAATTATACACCAAAAGAGTGCAAAAAAGAAACCAGAAGGCAAGCGTTCGCCGCACGGAATCAAACCAGAAAATTCTCGTGCCTAAGCGCCGCGCTAATCACTCTGCCATGCAGCGTACGTTGTCTGGTATGCTAACGGCAAGCACCACTTGTATACGCCAACACCACTTGGCAATCTTTAGAGCTTCAGAACTCTAGCGCGTTGTTGTTATCAGTGGCGACATGGCGCCACGGGCTCCTGTTGGCCGCGTTCTAACGGTCGTCGGCTTCTTAAAGCACCGCCTCCACGGAACATGGTCTCTCCGGTGCGCCTGCTTATCAGACTCGTAATTCGCGCGAACGTGAACGTCACTTCCCACGCTGGTGTGGCCACGTATACGAAAGGAGCGTGCTGCTGATGTACAACACAGGAAGCATTGTGACAGTTGTTCGCGCTTGTGCCGTTTATACTTGTGCACTTGTTTCGTGTGTCTTTCTTTTGAAAGGGGTGCTTTATGTGTCAAGCTGTAACAGTTATTTCAAGGCCAACCTGTGTATGCTATTTCCGTGCGTTCTTTCTGCTTGAAGTTTGCGCTGCAAGTTAGGAGCTGCTGGCCGTTCTTAACGTGATTTTGCAATTTTTTCACTGGTGCTGTAACAATGCACAATAAATGCCCAACTACCTCTGTGAAGACAGTTTTCACTTTCGTGTTCTTCGGATTTCTTGCGACGTTTGTTTTTTCGTGATGACCGATTGAAATAAACAAAAGAGGCTGTGAAATCTTGTGCCAAGTTATCTATTGCGAAATCTAACAATGTCCAGAAGCAAGATGCGTTGCGAAAAAATAAAGTTATGAGCGATTTTCTCTCTTTAAAAAATGTTGTCCGGAATACCTCTTTCTGAATGTTTGCCCCGTGTTTGCATTTAATCGGCAAATATCGTCGAAGGACGATAGTCTTGCGTGTGGAGAGAGTGAACAAAACATTTGTTTTGTAACGGGGTTTATTTGCAGAGCAGAACGCAGAAAACCGAAGCAGTCAGCAGCTTGCGGCAAGCGCAGCAAGCACGAGCTTATGCCGATGGCGATGCCTCTGGTGCGTCGAGAAATGCCGCTGAAGCTCCTCTTCACTACAATTGCCCTCCACACAAAAAGACGCCATCCTGGCGGATTAGGGAGAAGAAACGACTAATGGGTCGTAATATGGCTTGCGACGAGAGACGTGGACAGTGTCGTGGCCGCGGTAGCGTAAGTCTGTGGATTGGATGATGGGCTCCACAATATAGTTGACGAGTGACGTTTGCTCTACAACGCGGTATGACCCGATGTATTTGGAAGAAGTTTTGCGAAGCGGCCAGGCGCTGTAGCAGGTGCCCGAAGCCATACCAATGAACCAGGTGGGAAGTTTGGAGCCGAACGGTCCCCAGTCTGGCTTGATTGCTGCTGCCACTGGTCCTCGGTAGAAAAAGAGCGGGCAAGCTGGCGGCATTCTTCAGCATGTCGGGCAGCTTCGGACAGAGTTGTACTTTCGGACTCATAAGGTTTATATGGAAGAATAGTGTCTACTGTATTTGAAGTTTCTCGTCCGTACAGAAGGAAGAATGGCGAAAACCCAGTAGTAGCTTGTACGGCAGTATTATACGCGTAGGTGACGAACGGGAGAACTTGGTCCCAATTTGAATGATCAGAGGCGACGTACATCGACAGCATACTGCCAAGAGTACGGTTGAAGCGCTCCGTCATGACATTCGTTTGAGGGTGGCACGTTGTACTTGTGCAGTGCACGATTGGCATTCGTTGAGTAATGCCTTCAAGGCGTCAGAAAGGAAGGCACGGCCTCTGTCACTTAAGAGCTCGCGAGGGGCACCATGACGCAGAATGAAAAGTTGCCACAGAAACGTTCCAACGTCACGGGCTGTGGCAGTCGGCAGCGCGGCTGTTTCGGCATAGCGTGTCAGATGGTCTATCGCAACAACAATCCAGCCATTACCAGCTAGAGTTGATGGTAGTGGTCCGTAAATGCCGATGCCAACGCGATCAAAAGATCGACTGGGACAAGGAAGAGGTTGTGACGGGTAGACTTGCCCGGGAGGTAACTTTTGTCGTTGGCACTGAGCACACGAACGAATGAATTTTCGCACGTAGGTATACATGCCACGCCAATAAAATCTGTGTCGAAGCCTAGCGTATGTCTTGAAGAGGCCTGCGTGGGCGCACTGTGGGTCCGCGTGAAAAGCTTCGCAGATAGCAGCTCGAAGATGGCGGGGTATCACAAGAAGACACTTGCGACCGTCAGAAAGGTAGTTGCGTCAATAAAGAAGATCATCCCTTACGCAAAAGTTGCTAGCCTGGCAGCGGAGAGCGCGAGATGGCGAATTAGTGAGAGGATCAGGAAGAATGCTTATGAGGCCACTGATCCAGGGATCCATTGTTGTTCCCCCGTCATGTTGCGAAAGGCGGATGACGCAAGTGCAGGCTCGAGAAAAGAGAGGCAAACATCTTCATCCGATATGGGTGAGCGAGAAAGGGCGTCAGCGTCCGTGTGCTTACGACCAGATCTGTAATTAACGCGGATGGCGTATTCCTGAAGTTTAAGTGCCCAGCGAGCAAGTCGTCCGGAAAGGTCTTTAAGTGTGGATAGCCAACAAAGGGCGTGGTGGTCAGTGACGACGTCGAATGCGTGACCATACAGGTAGGGGCGAAATTTTTCAAGGGCCCAATTAATAGCTAAACACTCTTTTTCGGTCATGAAGTAGTTAGCCTCGGCTTTCGTCAAAGTTTGGCCTGCGTAGGCGACGACATATTCAACAAACACTGCCTTTCGTTGCGCGAGCACAGCGCCAAGTCCAACACCGCTGCCATCAGTATGAACCTCCGTGAGAGTGGCAGGATCGTAGTGGCGGAGGATGGGTGGTGAAGTCAGCAGGTGGCGTAATTTAGTGAATGCATCGTCGCATGCTGGTGACCAGGTGGAAAGGTCTTTGTCACCGCGAAGAAGGTCCGTAAGGGGTGCACATACGGAAACAAAATTTCTAATAAAGCGTCGGAAGTATGACGACAAGCCGACAAAACTTCTAAGTTCCTTCAAGCTCTTAGGCTTCGGAAAATCGGCGACTGCTCGAAGCTTGGCGGGGTCGGGAAGTATGCCATCCCGCGGTACGACGTGGCCAAGAATGGTGAGCTGCCGGGCACCAAAACGACACTTCTTCAGATTGAGTTGAAGGCCGGCGTCGGTGAGACGTGTGAGGACGTGCTCGAGACGATTTAAATGGGTGTCGAAATCGGTGAAAAAGACAACTACGTCATCAAGGTAGCATAAACATGTGTTCCACTTGAGGCCTCGTAAAATAGTGCCCATCATTTTTTCAAAAGTGGCTCGAGCGTTACAAAGGCCGAAAGGCATAACGGTAAACACGTATAATCCATCAGGTATGACAAATGCTGTTTTCGGTCGGTCAGACGCTTCCATAGGAGCTTGCCAGGTATCCAGACCGTAAATCCAGCGAAGAGAAGTATTCTGACCCTGCAAACAGTCAAGGGCGTCGTCTATTTGTGGTAACGGGTAAACGTCCTTGCGAGTGATCTTGTTTAAACGTCGACAGTCCACACAGAACCGAATGTAGCCGTCCTTCTTCTTAACAAGAACGACCAGTGGCGCCCAGGGACTGTTAGAAGGCTGTACAATACCCCCGCTGGAGCATGTCAGCAACCTGGCCGTCAATAACACGGCGCTCCGACGCTGAGACTCAGTAGGGGCGCTGCCATAGAGGCGTATGGCTTCCTGTGTCAATCTTGTGAGATATGTTCGATGTGCGACTGAGGCCAGAAGCGTGGCTGTCAAAAGAAGTACGAAACTATTGCAGCAGGTTCACCAACTGGCTTTGTTCTGAAGAAGACGTTGCGACATCGATGGAGCGGTGGAAAGCGTCAAGGAGTGACTGGTCAACAACAGAGTCAGAAATGAGTGCGCTGATGTCCGTAGAAAGTAAACTAGATGGAGCGTCAAAAATGTGACGGGCGTCGATCGGATGCACGTGACCAAGAAATTCACCATAGAACAAAGGTAAAGGCCCTTCTAGCGTGTTGTACACGAGCGTCTTTGTGACGCCATGGTGCAGAGTAAGGAGAGCAACGGGCAGTGGAGAACATTTGCGTTGAATGAACAGGGCAGAGGGCGTAAATAAAACATCACCGTCGGAAATAGCGTCACACGACACAGTCACCAGCAGAGAAGAGCGCGGTGGTACGGTGGAGTCATCGGAAACAGACAGTTTATAACACGGCAGGGAGGTTTCGACAGCGTCAACATCAGGAAGTGCAGATAGCTCAAGTTCAGCGCGACAACAGTCAATGACGGCATTATTATTCGCAAGAAAGTCCCAGCCGAGTATCATGTCATGGGAACACGAGGGCAGCACTACGAATTCGACAATATACACAATCCCTTCGATGACGACTCGTGTGGTACAGACTGCGAGGGAGTTACACTTTGTGCGTTAGCCGTTCTAAGAGAGAGGCCGGATAATGGCGTCAGAACTTTGCGGAGTTTGCGGCACAGGTTGATGGAAAGGACGGATAGAGCGGCTCCGGTGTCGACAACCGCCATGACGACGATACCATCGATTGACACTTCAATGACGTTAGCTGGACAGGGGTGATGACTTGTGCATGGCGACGGGGACGCAATTCGTGCCTCGGAAACTGGGACCGTTAGTTTTCCTGGTCGGTGGGTCCGGAACGGTGACGCATAGGGGAAAGCGAACGTCGACGTGGAGATGGGGAGCGGCGGGTCAGGCCGTGTGGACGATCAGAAGGAAAGGATGAGGATGGAGGGCTTGAAGGCGTAGAAGAAAACTGAGGGTCGAAAGAGGGCATTCGTCGAATGTTCTGAGCATCCTGGCGACGACGACAATAACGTGCCACGTGGCCAACACCACCACAAGCAAAACATATGGGACGGTTGTCGTGGGTCCGCCATTGGTCGGAGGAGACTCCGACTTGCGGCTGGGGAGCAGAAATCTGCGGCCGAGATGGTATGGGCATAGGCGGCGGTGAATAGGTCGGCGGCGAAAAGGGCGGCGGCGAATACATAGGCGCTGGCTGGAACGCAGGCTGTCGAGGTCGAGCAACGGCCTCGGCGTACGTGAGAGGCGCGGCGACTGGGGGCGGTTCACGGGTGGGAGGAAGAGCTTGTGCGACCTGGTCTTGAATGACGTCGCGGGTGTAGATGTCAATCTGCGTGGTTGATCGGGTACGCAGGACATCAAAGAGAGCTTACGAGCGACCTCAGCGCGGATGAACTCTTGGATCTTGGAGAGAAGAGGGGCATGGTCTTCTCCTATGCCAAGGTTGGAAAGTCGTCGAGCACCGAGGGACGTCGGGTGGAAAGACGTTGCCTGCGCAACTCGTCAAAACTCTGGCATAAGTCGGTCAGTTCTAGGACAGTGCGAGGACTCTTAGAAAGCAACATTTGGAAAGCGTCGTCCTCAATGCCCTTAATGTTATGCTTGATCTTAAGCTCTTCGGACATCGACTCGTTGAATTGCTTGCAAAGGTCCAAAACGTCCTCAATATAGCTTGTGAAATTCTCACCAAGCTGCAGAGACCGAGTATGTAAGCGTTATTCGGCACATCGTTTGCGTACCTCAGGCCGCCCGAAAACTTGTGTGAGGCTCGTTTTGAAGACCGACCAAGTAGGTAGTTCCGCTTCGTGGTTTATAAACCACAGCTTGGCCACGTCCGACATGTAGAAGGAGACGTAGGACATCTTGGCGGCGTCATCCCATTTGTTGTGAGTACTCACTCGCTCGTACATTGAAATCCAGTCGTCAACGTCCTTGTCTTCTGTGACTGAGAAAACAGGGGGATCTCGCAGACGCAGAGAACCGGTGCAGAAAACAGTAGGCGGTGCTGGTAGAGGAGTTGGAGCGGCACTTGCGTCAGTAGGCATAATGGATGGTAAAATGCGATTCCGAAGCTCCAGGGTGATCGAAACCAGCAGACTCTACCACTTGTAACGGGGTTTATTTGCAGAGCGGAACGCAGAAAGCGAAGCAGTCAGCAGCGTCTGGCCAAGCGCAACAGGCACGAGCTTATGCCGATGGCGATGCCCCTGATGCGCCGAGAAATGCCGCTGAAGCTCCTCTTCTTCACTACAGTTTGATGTTCTGCTCAAAAAAAATTGGTGAATGGTAATATGGGCGTGCAGCGTTAGAGTGCATCGAGTGTGCTGCGGAAACGAACGAGCCCATCAAGTCACGTCACACCTGAGACATGACTGCCATCTGGCAGTTTTTGTTTTTCAAAAACAAAGCGCGTGGCTCTAAGACGGGTGTGCGTGCCCACCTCAGATGTGATAAGCTGTAGAACTTCTCTGATGTCGAGGAATCATGAGAATCAAATCAGCTAAGTGCACTTTCTTTTTTCTGGTCAGAGTAACTTTTTGTTGAAATCAGTAACCGATTGCAGAACTTTAGTAAGTTTTATTAAAAGACATTCGAGAAAATGTAAACATCGGTATGTCAATATAAAAAAGCTACCTGCATTTAAAAAAAAGTGTTAGAAAAAAAATGATGCCTCCCATTTTATTATCCCCAATTTCCAGACGCACGTCTGTACAGATATCTGTGTAAACAGTGCAGATATTTACAAAGCGATATCGACAAACACCCCTTTCTTACTACTTTGCTACATAGAAAACCATAAAGATATTTTGATTTCCTTTGCATTTCCAACGCCTTGAGTGATTTCGCAGGAGTGATTTGCAAGAATGCTGAGAGGCAGATGCTGCTGTAGAAGATTGGCGTGCTTTCGAGCAATAGTTATCGTGGTGGTATCAATTAAATGTGAGCGTACTCGCTTCTTCCTCCTGATGGCTCGCCTGCACGCCTTGAAGATGGCGAACAAGACGCACCAGACGTAAGCAATGGCATTGAGTGGAGGTGGTAAGCAGCGCCGCATGGCGAAGTCCATGACGAGCTCGTACCGCTGGAACTTCCACACGGCGTCGGCTTGTGGTGTCACTTCGGCCACTGTGTTACTGCGGGGGAAAGAATGATTAGTCTTCCGTCGTTACTGGGAATTGCGAGTGGTGGAACAACAGGGAATTTGGTAAAGAGCATCCAGACTAATTTTTTGCAGAATGAAGTGCAAGATTTTCAAAAAAAAAGATAAGTGAAAGTATTTTAAGAGAGCAGTCGTATGTAGGTGTCACTGTCTATGCAAAAAAAGAAATTCCATTCACTAAAGATCAAAGTTATTTCACTGTTTTTACTGATGGATACCGGCGGACATAACATTCGAATACGTCACTTTCTCAATGACCAACTGCCATCCTCAAGAAGGGAGGAGGACCAACTAGGCACACACATTTCAACAAACACGACCTCTTCCTTCCACCCAAGAGTTTGATCTCTCGAAAATCTGAGCCCACTTCATCACCTTCCGATTTTCAGGATATTGACATCATTCGGAGAAGCAAAGATAGAATTGCCTGAGAGCTCATGGACGGTGTTCCTATTTCTGTACGAAGGATTGCTCGCGAGAATGGCACATTCGTTGCTCATATCGAAGTTTCGGAACGGGCTGTGGAGTAAATTGGTCCGTCGACGATACGATTATTTCTTGCCCTCGTTCAGTGGTACGTCTATACTGATGTGCAACGAAAAATACCGCTAGCTTCTCGATTACGCTTGTGTG